>JAAGKR010000623.1:5670-47863 GCA_011419295.1 Clarias macrocephalus | reverse complement strand
CGCTGATGAGACAGTACGGCCAACAGAAGTTTTAATATAACCAGAGTCCGTGTAATTTTTGACTCGTACATCGTGTACCGGAACTCAACCGGGAACAACCTGGCCTGATCCGGCCAGATCAGACGGAGACCTTTGATAAATATTTACCTACTGAGCGGATTATTATGTAAACACTTGACCTGATTGTTGCTTTCTTGTTGTGATAAATCTATTCCTTGTGCACGTCTGCCACATGTTGGTAAAACGGTAGGTAAAGTGACGGGATTTCCGGGAAGAAAATTCATCTTCCATTTCCAACTGGAAAACTCAGAGAGCAAACGACTCTCCCTCACCTGTCTCTGGCTGAGGAAGGGTCATTGACAGTCTCACATTTCTAAGGCAATAAAGCCTTAATATACCTATAATTCTTGTAGCCAGTCAGAATTCAGAAGGCGGAATTTATTGTTTAGATTGTTTAGATCTTCAGTCTGACATGGTCCTATTATTAAATTAACGCTGTTCCTTGAGATATCAAACAACACTAAGGTCTTGTGGCTTATGATGATGATGATGATGATGATGATGATGATGATCTATAAACCATCATGCTCTCGTCTTGCACTTTGAAGACCGCAACTGTAAATGATAGAGCAATTTTAGCATCACTGGACGTAATATTCTATTTATTTATTTGGTGGGCATTCTTTTGATGGGTGCTAATACTATCGCCGGCTCAGGTTTTCAAGTAGGGCGAGAGCGATAAGTGGAAATAGAAAGTACACCTAGTTTCACTGAGGGTAAGCAGTGATGACTTGCTTTCAACAGACAGAGAGTGTGAAATAGAAAGAGAGAGAGAGAGAGACCGAGAGAGAGAGAAAACCCTAGGCTCTGTTTCGTTTCTTGCTTCTTAAGACTAAAGCAGTTTCATCATGCTCAGGGCACACAGTTTATGTTCATGAGCTTCCTTGTCTTTATTCCTCATTCCTTTTTCTTCTGTCATCCTCCATCTCTCTTTTGTTTCTCTTTGTTGTTTCCTCTAACTCGAACTGCTCTTACCACACAAGTCGTCAAGCAAACACAAATAAAGCTGTGCAGTTTTGTTTTTCCTCCTCCTCGCATGGTCTCTGTGCTCAGGTTTGTTGAACAATCTTGAGAAGATTTGTGTTTTTGACACAGGAAGTTGAGCACTCAATATGCATGTGGTTGTGGTTAGGCTTGTGAGAACATTGTTGCTAGGCAAGTTAGAGGCCAAAAAAATGTATGGATGTCTCACTAGAAATTATACTTGTGCAGTTATACAGATAACGTACATGTGCAGAGGTGTTGAAAATGACATAAAAAGAAGTAGATATGTTTCTAAGAAGATTACAATAAAGACTAATGATGCATGCCAACATTGTGTCGCTCGTGCGCCTTGCGATGGACTATAATAGTCATTACTGTTTTTTTCACAGCATGACATATGCTTTTTATAACTTTTTATGATATCATTGTAATATTGTCATAACCATTACATGTATTCTTATAAACAGTAAGTTCCTGTTTTGAAGCACAAACAGGTGGTGTGTGTGTGTGTGTATACATGTGTGCTGAGGGACTCACTGCTGTCGTAGATGGGTTCGGATATGACAGGTTCGAGTCTGCGGGTGAAGCCGCCCTCGCTGTCGGGCAGAAAGGCAGTGAACATGAGCCTTACGACACTTAGGTCCATGTCTTTGGCCTGGTTAGCTGCGGCATTGCAGATCAGATTTCTTTGGGGATCTGGAAACACAAACATAATGCCTTTTACGGTGTGCCTGAGAGTGACAATAAAGAAGGTGTGGTTTGTGTGCCTGTCAGTCAGAGTAACGAAGATGTAGACTGTGTGCCTGTCAGTGCCAGAGAAGGAGGCGTGGCCTGAATGCCTGTCAGCAACAGGAAAAACAGGCAACAGTGGCCTGTGTGTTTATCAGTGACAATAAAGAAGGTGTGGCCTGTGTCTGCCAGTGATAAAGAAGGTGTGGCCTGTCCGCCTCTCAGTACCAGGAGAGGAGGCGTAGCCTGTGCGCCTGTCAGTACGGAGGCTTGGCCTGTGCACCTGTCGTCACAGAGGTGGAGGTGTGGCCTGTGCACCTGACATCACAGGGGAGGAGGTGTGGCCTGTGCGCCTGTCAGTCACGGGGGTGGAGGCGCGGCCTGTGCGCCTGTCAGTCACGGGGGTGGAGGCGCGGCCTGTGCGCCTGTCAGTCACGGGGGTGGAGGCGCGGCCTGTGCGCCTGTCAGTCACGGGGGAGGAGGCGCGGCCTGTGCGCCTGTCAGTCACAGGGGAGTAGGCGTGGCCTGTGAGCCTGTCAGACACAGTAGCAAAGATCTGGCCTATTAAATATAAAAATACAAAGATTTTTTTCCTCTTGAACTGTAATACACAATCATAGTCATCATAAAATATACTTGACCAAAATGTTGTATAGCCAAATACTCACTCAATAGTCTTACACACACACATACACGCACATTAATAATTTTGTTTCCCCCCCCTCCAACAGTTGATTACATGTTCAACCAGATTTTTGTGTCAGGTTTCAGTTTGGATCACATCCTCACCTCAAAACAGGAATTTCAGTACGTGACAAAGTGGTGATAATGTGTCCAAACACGCAAATACACAAATCCATCATGTACATGAAACAAAGAGTCAGTGTTGTTTGGTGCTTGTTCATCAAGCATGTTATGCGCTCAATTCAACCTTCAAAGCCATATTTCAAACCACACACCTATACACTCTCACAGTTACCTGTGAGTTCTCTGGGAAGACGTGTCTCTCCTTGGAAGGAGTCGATTTCCGGATGGATTACCACACCGTAGTTGTAACCTAGCCTGTACGCTTCACTCATCCTCTCCTCCAGAGTTTTACTCACGTTCTTCTTAGTCACATGAAGGATACCAAGGTTAGGGAAACTGCAAGAAAAGAAAAAAATATATTGTTACACTGTGTGTGTTGAGATTTGCTGTGAGAAAGAATACCAGCGTGGCATGTACCTGATGGAGGAGTCTTTGGGTTGAAGGTCGGCTACGCAGATGCCTTTGTCGCATTGTTTCCCCACCAGGCTGTGCGCGTGCAGGTACGGATGTTTGGTGTTGGTCACCAGCTGGACCACGATGCGTGCTGGACCATGATAATGACAGATCTTTGGACCAAAACACACACAGAAAAAACTTTATTGATTATTTTCATTTAAAAAGCTAGATAAGCTTTCAATTAATGCTGCCTCTTCCTCTCTTAAAAAACACACCATTTAAAATATTCGGAAGGGTAAGTCATCTGTGAAACTGGAAAGCTCAAACACTGTTTACTAGTTAATTATTAATTCATTAGTTAGCTGGATAATTTTCTCAATATGCTTGCTTTGTGGTCCAGTACTAGTTTACAGTAAAACCTTGGATTGCGACTAACTTAGTCAGCGAGTGTTTCGCAAGACAAGCAAAACATTTTTAATACATTTTAACTTGATAAATGAGCAAGGACTTGCACCATGAGTAGTACGTATACACTGTCTGCCGAGCGTCACGTGACAACAACTGAGCTAATGGTTCTCCATCTCGCTCTCTCTCTCTTGCACTGAAGGATTGTGGGTAACTATACTAAAGAAAAAGGTTGAAAAGGCTGTAGCAGTGCGGGAGATTAAACAGTTGTGTCATTAGAAAGGTCCCTTCTTAAAGTCACATAAAAAGAAAAAGATGAGGCAACAGAAAGTAGTGCTTCTGTTAGTGAAAGTCTTCCTACACAGTAGCCCCCCGCCCTCCAGCTCCTTCTCTCCTCCCTCTCACACCAGGCACGGCTCTTTTTGACGGTAACATGCATGTTAATTTGTTTGACTTTTACTTTATATTTTCTACTAATAATTTTTGATATAAATATTTTTGTGTTGCGGAACGAATCATCAGAGTTTCCATCATTTCATATGAAGAAATTCGATAATTCAATATAGAAGTATGTTTCTTGAACAAATTATGCTCGCAATCCAAGATTTAACGGTATTAGTTAGTTTGATAATCCCTGGATTAATAGTTAATATTGTTAATTTAGTAGTTTATTACAAAGTATATAGTGGCTGAACAAATTAAAAGAAGTCAGACCTGTTTTTCAGGCATTCGTTTCTTTGTTAGCTAAATGGAATAAGTCTGACTTTACACTACCGTTCAAAATTTGGATCACTTTCTAACTCCATGGTGTTCCTGATTTGTATTTCTTTCTACATTGTAAAGCAATGCTGAATACACTTGACAATACTGTTCTTGCAAGGCCTATTGTAGAACCTCTGCATCTTAAAGTAACAACTGATTGTTGTTGCTGTTATATAATTACCTAATTCCATAAGTTTTTCGTAGTTTTGAAATCGCCGGTATTAATGCAGAATGTAGAAAGTAAATCACTGAACAGAAACTAAGAAATTTGCACGTGATCCCAAACTTTTGGGCGGTAGTGCATGTTCCAGCATTAGTTTATTAGTTAACTGGATAACCTGTGGAATAAGCCCGGATTTGTGTTTCAGCACTAGTTTAGTACTTAGCTGGATAAAATAAGTCTGACTCTGTGTTCCAATGCAAGTTTAGTAGTAAACTGGATAATCCAAAGATTAATAAACTTGAATGATTTTCAGCATTAGTTTATTACCAAGTTGGATAAACCATAAAATAAGCTTAATTTACTATTAATTTAATAGTTTATAAGGAAGCTAAGGCTTTTCAGGCATTAGTTTAGTTGTTAGCTGGATAGAATTAATATGACTGTGTTCCCACACTAGTTTATATAGTGTATCTGTATATATAGGTATAGGTAACGTTATCTGGATAAACTCTGAAGTAGGCCAGACTTTGTATAGCACACTAGTTTAATAGTTACCTGGATAAACATTGGAATAAGCCAACAGCCTGGAAGTTTTTCAGCATCGATTCATTACTTAAACCCAAGCTTTGATAATTATAATAATATTCTCTAATACTATTATAATTAAAATAAAACCAGGGATGAATAAGGTGACTTAAAAAGTATTCAATTTAAAATAAAATGATCAGTAATGATAAATAGAAGGGCCAATATTCGATATATTTTAACTTTATTATGTAGCCAGCTAATATATTAACACAATTACACGGTTTTAAGATAAAGATTTTGAAGGTGCTTTGTGTAGTTTGCATCTTACCATCATGTCACCTGGATGAAACCATTAATATCCCCCCCCCGCCCCCCCCCCAAGATGGAAACTCGAGAACCCTTTTTCTAAGTAGACTTTGTCCACCACCCCCATCCCCCATAACCTCTCCCCCCCCCAACTGTATTATCAATCATGTGTAATTTATTCACATATTAACCCACAATCCTATTTTGACTCTTATTTAAGAGAGTGCTGCAGAAAGAAATGCGAGCTCAATTTTAGCTGAATTAAAACATACATTTAAATTGCAGGCGAGATCTAAATCACGAGTGAAACAGAGAAAAGTCGTTCTGTTTCAAGAAAAGAAGTGGATTTGATGTACGGTAACATCAAAGAACCAGTGTATATGGGGATTTCCCCAACATGTAACTGTGTGTTGAGGGGCAGATGATGGACTTTCTCTGGTCTGTCCACCGTTATATGCATCATTATCCTGTAATACACCCCACCCATTATCATTCATCATGTGCGCTGAAGCGCTATCGATTACGGCATATTCTTTTATTGACATCTGCGTGAAAGTGAAAATGTACAGACATATTTAAGAGCGATGTCTTCTACTTTGACTCAGACTTGGTATTTGGTTTCATTTCTCATGTGGTTCAGTTAGCACTTTCTCCAGGTATGGTTTGACTCAGAACCGAATTGACTTCAGCCCCCAGGAAAAATTCCCCTAGCTATATCAAAGAGAATATCAAACCATATCAAAACACTCCTTTGGTATGGAGTAGGAGAAGCAGGGGGAGGTTTTCTTTCTTTTACTTTTTTTTTTTAATTAATATGAAACACTTCCTCTTAACGCAGAAGTCATATTGTTCAAATGCAACCCCTCCATCTGTAAACCCCCTAAACGTGTTCTCTGTTCTTGTGTGGCTCACTCTGGTGAAAAAATAAATAAATAAATAAAAGAGAAGGAAAAAAAAAATGAGCGGGGAAAAAAAATCTTAATCATCACATCAACTTAATGATGACATCACTATAGATAAAACGCTTCTTCTCAGCGAGCAGTACTGAAGTTTTGTTACCCAAGTGTGAATGTTATGTCAGTTTACATTTACATAAGGAAAGTTACACGTATTCAGAGTTGAGTTACACTCATTCTGAAGTTCGTTTTCTGTTAAGTCCTTAAGATTAAGACAATTAACCGAGTACAGTTCAAATATCGGAGTTAGCCGGGCGAAAAACATGAATAGAAAATATAGACTAAAAAAAATAAAATAAAATAAAAAAACAAATCCTTGGAATACTTATTTTTGCACAATCCATAAAACTCAGGGCATAAATGAAAAAAAAAAAAAAAAAAAAAAAAAAACCCAAGGCTAGGAGAAAAAGTATTGGCACCCTAATAAACAAACTGCGCTATACCTACGAACGCACTCTTTAGCCTTTAGCTAGTCATTTACTTCTTTTTCTTAGCTCTCTTCATCTTTTATGGAGTTTTGTGGGTGTGGCTTAGGTGCGTTATAACCAAGTGATATAACAATATAATTTATTGGAATATTAAAATTACACGTCATAGATACTAATTAACTCGTAATCAGAGGTTTTCAAATCTAATTTCAAAATGGAATTGTATGTAGCTGTCTGTAAATTCTACCAGCCCTAAATAATAAAGTGATAATTAACATTCAGAGTTATTTAGATGGTACAGTGAGGTCACCCTGTACGTGTACATTTTTTACCCACACAACTGAAAAAAAAAAGAGAACTCGGATCCACACGTCAGTCAGGCTGCTCCCTCCTTCTAAAGAAAACAAAACAAAAAAATCCTGATTCCTGCTTGGTGCTGATAAACGCTTTTCAGGGTTAATGCTGGTGGGGAAAAGCCCGGATCGGGTTACACACTCGACACTGTTCACTTGCTGGATGCAACAGAAAGCACATTGTGTGCAAGTGAGAGAGAGAGCGAGAGAGAGAGCGAGAGTGTGTGTGTGTGTGTGTGTGTGTGTGTGTGTGTGTGTGAGTGGGTGGTAGGTGTCCTCTGCGTGTCTGAGTCTGTCAAGTCGTGGGGGCGAGTTTCCCATCTGATGCCCACACAAGTCACAGAAATACATGTAGAAGTACTTCCTACTAATTACCAGCGAGACGTTCTGAGGAAATTCCCAATGCGGCAGCGTCACTTTCTCTCTCTCTCTCTCTCTCTCTAGCTCTCTCTCTGTTTTGCTCTCTCTCTGTTTTGCTCTCTCTGTCTCACTCCGTTTCTCTGTCTTGCTCGCTCTGTCTTGCGCTCTGTTTCTCTGTCTCGCTCTCTGTCCCACTCTCTCTAACACTTTTTTGTTCTCTTCTCAGGCCTGACATTTCAACCATGGTGATGTCCTGGTTAAGATTCAGAAACACCTTCGAAAATCGTGATCATACTCTAAAGTCACATCTTTCCATAAAATAAACAATTAAAAAACAAATTGTGTCTTCAAATTGAGAAAAAAAACTATAAAAGCAGACGGAGCTCAGACTGACCTTAACCTGAGGGTACGTCTTCCTGTTCTTCTCGCTGCAGGCTCCCGGGAGTCCGCCGTGAGACGGGCCCTCGCAGCCGTAACGAAACCTGAAGCCCCGCTGCGCAACAAAACATCAGCGTTATTCCAATGACAAGAGGAGCGATACCGAACATCGGAAATGATATCTACGCCAATATCTCTCATCAACTGACAATCACTTGTTACCTGCTTGGGTTGTTCTGTAATTTGGAGACAAGGTCCTTCTAGAGAAACACACAAAGAGAAAAAAAACAACAAAAAAAAAACAAGAGACATGAGATATTTTATCACCATGGTGGTGGTGTTTTTTTTTCCTGTTTCTTTTTTCTTCCTCCACTCTTTGCAAACATGAAACTGTTCAACTTTTATTTTGAAGCCTTAAGGCGACTTTTCCACTATGAAACAGAGATTAGTCGCCAAATTGGCTGTCATGTTTCTGTGGGCTGTTTTGAGAAGCCCACACCTCATTTCAGTAAACACGGTATGCTAAATTTAGATTTTACTCAATCTGTGAAGTCGAATGATTACAATCGGTGCATTTCAGACGAGATGTGACAAGCTCTAGGTTCATTAGCAGGCAATAAACTGACACGGTGAAAGTACAGGAAGTCGAGCCTCAATTCCAAATGAAACATGACACCTGGAATTCAGCGAGAGTTAAAAGAATAAAGAGCCTTAACGCTGGCATAATGAGAGCTTCCCGAAAGAAATCATGTGATATCATCACTAATCATGGAGTGGTGCTTTATTATAAGGAAATAATGAAAAGTGGTTTCCAAACTACATCCATGTTTCCGTTTACAATACACACATTGTTATTGAATATAATTTGAGAGTGGACATTTCAGGCAAAGTTTACACTTTACAACTAAGATCTAAATCAAGTTTCACTGAAACAGCTGGTGTTTTTTCCCCCTTTCTTTTCTTTCTGGTTATTTCGAACCCCCGAAGGTTTCATTTCAGGGAGCACGTGTGCACAAATCTATAATTAGGCTTTTTTAGTAGGTAGGCTAAATTTAGATTACACAGAGTCCTTCCTGCCCTGAACCACAATTAGTAGACCATGAAGGCTTATAAGCAAGACGTTTTACTTCCAAAAATGTTCAAAACGAATAGAATTGTAAAGCCTGACAGTGCAACAGTGAGGGGAAATAACTGTTCAGACATTTGGTTCTTTAATACACTTGCACTTCATACATCCACACACAGTTTGTACATATAAACATGAAACAAGATGCATAGATTCAAACAGCAAAAATAACAAAATGGACCAATACCAGAGTTGGGAGGTAACCGAGTACGTTTACTTGAACCTCCATAGTTGTTCCATATTTCTATACTGAAATGCTGAAGGTGTTTTTCCAAAATACACAATACTCTCGTTTGAACAGTTGATATTGAGATGTTTCTGCTACTTCTGCTCTGTAAAGCTTCATAACGACTCTAATCTGAGGTGCTGTTTGGTGATTTCTGAGGCTGGTGACTCTAAATGAGCTTCTCCTCTGCAGCAGAGCCAAGTTTTGGTCTCGCTTTCCTGGGAAGGTCTTCATGAGAGACAGTTTCATCATGGAGCTTGATGGGTTATGTCAGTTACAATACTGCTCTTGCAAGAACTGCTCTCGACACAATACTGTTCTTGCAAGAACTGTTCCAGTAACGCTGACCTCAGAGTCTTAAAATAACATCTGACTGTTGTTGTTGTTATTGTTACATAATTACCTAATCCTGTATGTGTTATTTCATAGTTTTGAAATCCCCAGTATTGTTATAGAATGTAGAAAATAAAGCACTAAACAAAAACTAAGAAATTTGCAAGTGATCCCAAACTTTTGAGCGGTGGTGTACATACATCACATATATATGTACTTTTCTTGAGTATTTTTATTTTTATTTTTTAGAAGATACCTTTTACTTTTTCTCTGCTCAAACGTTCAGGAAATATCTGTACTTTTACTTCACAACATTTCTGCATGGCGTTGCATTAACTATCAACAGTGCTGTATTGAAGAATTGAAGAATTCTGCCCCCTGTTGACCACTGCCAACAACTGCCTGTCCTGCGCATATTTGATACTAAAGTAAATCTGAAGGTACTTCTGTACTTTTACTTAGATACACACGTAAATAAAGAACGTTTACTTTTACTTGAGCAATATTTGCCCTAACAAACCCTGTACTTTTGCTCAACTACATGTTTTTGTCTACTTATGTATTTCACATTCTGTAGCATCCTGGTTCGATTCCTGGTCCATTCAGCCTTTGTCACATCAGTGTCGATTCCCCAGGGTTGTGAGGGTCCTCTGCGACCTTTCAATGGGACTCGATACATTAATTAATTCTGCCGTTGTTGCCTCAGACCAGAGTACTGTATATTGTCCTGATTGGTCTAGACAGACACCTTGGTCCTTATTTTCAGCTGAGACATGATTGCACTCATTCTTCATTTGTTTATTTTTCTCTCTCTGACACTTGTTCCTGCTGCTTTAAGGTCCTGCAACTCCCTTTTCAGATCCTGAGAACATACAGAAGCTCAAGGAGATTTCCTGCAGCGTCTGTAGCTATGTACAGAATTGTTTGAGTTTGAAAGGGTATATTAAATAAGACCAATCTTGTAATCTGTATTTAGATGTTAAGTGGACAAGGCTAGTCTTGGTTCAGGCTTACTTAAGGTGCTTTATGATTGCTCACACACTACCTGATCTTATCAACTACTGATTAACCAATTTAAAAAAAAAATGTTGTTTGTGACCTAGCCTGAGCTTTTGTCTGAGAACCCTGCCGCTTCCACTGCTAATGTGTGCGTTCATGTAGCTGTATAAGCCTCGGCCTCCTCTTCCTGTGTTGAACAGTGACTCGTTTCTGACCACATCCTCTACACTCAGGCGCTCTACCTGCGCCGATCGAGCTTCACCTCGTCCACACGCTTCCCGTTATGACGGTGACACAACTGAGGTTATATGTTCAAAACAAAGCAGAGGTCACAGAAGAACTTCCATCGCTCGACTCGTGTGACGATGACATTCTGGCCTCTACGTGGGAAGAGGAGGCCGAGGCCTTGATGAGTTCAAGTTGCCAGGGCTGATTCCGCATCAGCGTGTAGCTTTAACGCGCGCTCTGAGCGGTGTACGCCAGGCGTGGTTGGGTGTCAGTAACCGTCTCTCACGTCAAACAGAGAAGTGAAAGGATCGGAGAGAAAACAGAAGCAGCCTTGCGTTTCCTCCAGTCTTCACACTGTGTGTGTGTGTGTGCGTGCGTGTAAATGCATATGACATCTAACTGTGCAAGTTACACGCTACATTGAAGATACTCACGCTTGCATAATGCGATGCAAACACAGCATAATGCAAAAACAAACAATGGACTGTTACTATGAAACCGCAAACTTCTCTGTCTGGAAAACTTTCCCACATTGGAAACCTTGGTACTCAAGACTCCTTCTATAAATGTTAAACAAATGCCTCCAAAATATTCGATTAACAGAAACCTGTGATTAGAAATTGCTTTAAAAAATGATAGAGCTGCGTGTACTGAAAATGAATCAACATCTACTGAATCTACTCAATCAGAATCCAGAATTCATCAGCCATCAACTAACTCGGAGAGCTATTCCGATCTCTATGATGACATGAAGGGCTTCTTAGAGCAACATTACAGTGATAAAAGCTTGACAGAACGTTCTCGGGTGAGTCAGGGCAGGTGTTAGCGCACAGCCGTTACCGAGAGCCAGGTGGACGAGGACAAAGTCCGCTTTGCGCGAAGCGCCCGTGATGAGTGTATAAAATACACTCTCGGTGTGTAAAGTCTTCATAAATCAGTTTCAGCGTCAAAACATGTCACCGTAGCCACTCATCAGATGACGGAGGTAACGGTCCTTACTACATTCATTAACGCAGGATCTCTGCTTATTTTTATTAGTAAAATAAATCATAGAATCAGTGTCATGACCTTCTCAATAAAAATATGTTTAGGAAGGAGTCTCCAGTGTCAGAGCTTATGTAGTTTGTGGTTACTTAGTAACATTGTTTTCATTTTTTTTTTATCTTATTATCTCCGTTTTTTTACCATAAAAAATAGAACTTTGCAAAATGCAATCGAAGTCGAAATGGTTTCTGCATTATTTCTGGAATTAAGCATGACCTCTTGAGCTCTAGGAATAAATATTAAGTCTATTCTGAGGATAAAACGCCTCGTGCATTTATTTTTAGCCCCGCGGATTGCGTTTTATTATTTATTCTTGAACCGAAACATGAAACCATCCTCATGCTTGAATGCTAGTAAGGTATGTACTTTTTTAAAACACAGCCAATATGGTTTGTTATGGTTGGTTACTTCTGCCAGACAAATTCTTGATTTTTCAAGAAAGGTGCATGCTAATTTAGCTAATTAACGTAGCTAACAGGAACATTTTAGTAGCAAGACTTCATATGGGATTAAATTTTATTGATTTTTTTATTTATTTACATAAATAGCTAGTCACATATTTGATTGCTAGCCTTCTGAGGGCGTTCTTTTACTGTTGGTTACATTAACGTTCAATTATTTTCCATAATGTTTTACGTTCCTTCATTTTTGTTAAACTGCGTACATGTATTCTGGGACTATTACAACATATGTTTTTAATAGAACTGTGCGATTGCATTGACTTTGTAATTCGATCAATCTTTTTGGCTGCTTTAATTAAGTCAAATTTGCACGTCTTTTTCTGCTTTTGTTTACATGCAGTTGGTGGATTACCGCCACCTACTGGACTGGAGTATTGAACAGAAGTGTATCGGGAAAACTTTGCAAAAGAAATAACATTTAAGCAAACAAGAACACAATTGACCCTGGAGTTCAATGTTCATTAAATACTTTTATATGAGTTTTGAACTTTTTGAGGGAAAAAAACAAACAAACAAACAAAAAAAACCCCGGAAATGGACGCGAATCAAATCAGGTGTCTACATTTGATTCACAGCTCGACAACTTTGACTTTGTTTCTCTAAACACAACAATAATAAAAATAAATCCAACATGCTTATTGTTATGTAAAGAAACTTATTTTGCCAAAATTACAAATTTTTTACGAAAAAACAAACAAACAAATTTTGTTCTGTTTGTATTGTTACTAATGTAAATAAATAAAAAAAAATTGCCCAGCAATCGCTTGCGTTATCTGTGCATTAGAACATGAAAGTGAAATCACACATTTCACTCTCCCTGGAAAACAAAAAACACATCGCTCTGGCAAGTGGAAATAACCAAACCTTAGCCAAAACGAAACCTACGCTTTCAGTGCGGCTCACAGACGAGTGGTTGAGTTGTGCCAGAGATGATTTATGCCAGCCATGGCAGCTCAATATTTTTAACAAGTTCTGTAGAAAACGAACTTCTTCCTGTTGACCGTCGTTGATTAACATCCTATTCCAGCATGATCCAAAGTATTTTATTTCTTATTTATCCAAAAACTTCGTTAATGAATGCTATATATGCTGTATAATAAGTGTTTACCACTTTAACCAGAATAAATGAATTATTCATTGCTACGCTTCAACAATAATATTAGCTTGTGTAAGCTTGTGAGTGGTGCGTCTGGCACACAACATCACGAGTGTGTTCGTCAGCTCCGGTGTGTGCTCATTACAAGAAAAACTGCCAGGGTAAATATTGAGTAACCGCTGATTAAGCTTACATTAAATCATATTACAGCACTCGTAATAAGCAGGACGTTATTACAAACAATAAGTACAAAGTAATAACCTGTCACATAATTCTCTGGTTCTTTATTTCTTTTAAAAGAGCTGTGGAGGTAAAATAGTGATGTATCTACAGAATAAATACGGATTTGCGATCCAGATTATCAACCACAAGCATAAGAAATATTATATACAGGAGCAGAACGGCCAGGTGGGGTAAAATATGCCAGTATCATATTTTTTGAAACTTTTACAGAAGATCGCTCATGTGTGAAGGCGACGTATCGATTATTTTCTAAATTCGTACTAATAACAGGAACCCGAATGTGTATCATAGTTGAATGGTGTGGCATTTAATCTACATTCTTTATACTTTAACCTAAATATGGCAGGTGGTATGCGAGTCACTTGTGTGAGGCACGACACCCATGGGCATCTCGCCCCCTCTGACCTATGAGCTAAGTAGGCTCCAATATCAAGTTTTTGCATAAAGATCTCTGAATTAACCTTCGTATTTATTCATTCGTGTTCATTCGTTCAGGTTTGAACAAACAAATAATACTTTTTCCACTAAAGCAGCTTCATCGAGGAGCATCCTTAGAGTGGGCCTCTTGACTAAATGTCTAATATAATATTAAGAATTAACTATGTTCTACATTAGCTAGGGAGTTATTCGGGATTCGTTTAATCTGAAGAAGGGAAAGCATTTGGATTCATTTCATCTGAAGCATGTGAGTCAGTCAGGATTTATTTCATCTTGAGAAGGGGAGTCATTGGTGATTCATTTAATCAGGAGTAAAGCTAAAGCAGGGGAGTCAATTGGACTAATTTAATCTGGAGAAGTGGAGTCGTTTGGATTCATTTTGACTAGAGGGGGGAAGTCATTTGTGATTAGTTAATCTGGAGCAAGGGAAGTACTTGAAAATCTGAAGCAAGGAGCAGCTGTACATTTACATCACACCCTCTGTAAAAAGAGTGTACGTGGGCATTAGTAAATGTGCCTGACAGTCGTTATTACGGTGATTAACGATGACAGAACCCATTCGCTGCACTAAATTTCCAAAGTGACACAATTAAGGCTCGGCTTTGAAACACCTCCCTGCTAACTGTGCATACCTACATGGGATGACACACCCTTCCTACACACTTCATTTGCAGAAGTTTGAGTAATCAGCCCCGTGCTATCTATATAGCTGTACTGCATGAGGTGTAAATCTGCCCTGTTGGTGTACTAAAAGTCTAAGAGCAAGATTCAACTCTTCGTGGGTCGCTGTAAAATGTACTAAAACTACCACCACTACTACTACTACTACTACTACTACTACTAATAATAATAATAATGCAACCCTCATGACAGAGTATCTAATGATCACGCTCTTACCTATACGATGTGCGTTTGGGTGTGGCACAGCAGCAAAACCCGGGTCCATCGGAATCCATGCTGGATCAAAGTCAAAGTACTGCACAGAGAGAACAGAACAAACCCCGTCAGTCACACCAAGACATTATAATATCTAGCTCTGCCCAGGTTTACGAGAAAACTCAAAATACATAATTTTTTTTTTTTTTTTTAACTGCCATATTATTATTATTATCTATTACATATAATAAAACTGTAAAATTGGCGTGTCTGTACATTGTAGATATTTGTGAAAAAAATTATTTTGGGAGACGTAAGACGAGTAATAGATCGCATCAAGATGATTTTTGGAATTTTTGTCCGTCTGAATTTGTTTGTGCACGCATCACGTTAAACTGATTACTGAAGACTAACTGCTGAACGAACTTTTATGGGGTTTTCGCGCAGGTGTATTTAGCTGAGCTCGAAGTAACATATAGAAGATATGCTAATTTGAATTTTAAATGGGAAACGCCCTTATACAATTGTGTATAGTTTAATACACGCTTATGCGTGTGCAATTGAAATCTACTTAATAAACACAATAACACACCTTCATTCCGCGCACGTCACGGTAACTCAATGGTGTTGTACAATTCCACGCAAACATAGCCGCGGGCACATCTAGTTATTATTATCATTTTTATTCCTATCATTATTATTATTAAAAAATAGAAAATAAACTGCTTTCTATACTTACACACATTTATTAAATTTTATTTTAACATATACACATTTTAATTACAAAACGCATTAAAATTTCCTGATAAATGTGTTGATCTTGTATTATTAAATAAAAACTTTAATAATGTTTATTCATGCAAGTTATTTTATTTATTTATTTATTTAGCTTAACAGGAGCTACATATTTCTTTTATTTTTCAAAAATACCTTTTCAGATTTATCCAATTCTAATATAAATCTGTAGTCACAAATGGATTCTTTATTTAAATTGCATTATTCCTAAAACATCAGCCAGAATTTTTTTTTATTACTTGGGTATGAACTCCTACAAGACGCAAACCTTGACCCAATTTCTGTTCCACTGACTACTTCTGATCACTAGACTACTTAAACACACATTTTTGAGACTTTGCATGACAGAACTCTTGAAATAATTCTGATTAAGCAACGTATCGACAACCAGCCTGCGGCACCTGTCTCGTCAAAAAAAAAAAAAAAAAAGTGAAAGTTTCTGTGCCGCGGGATCTGGAGCTTCGACTCACGCTCGATCTCACGCTGAAGGAAAGCAACACCGACCGCAGAATACAGGAAAACACACAACTCTGCAGCTTTCTAAGAGACGCTTCCTGTGTGATGAGAATATTAATCACACCATCAGGTTGTTTAAGTGCTGCACAGATCAGAAGCTTCTGGAGGATTCGTGCATAGTGAGCATAAAGAGTTTTTAAAAGCTGCACAGTTGTTGACAAAATATTATGGCCATTTTAATACGATTTGATTTTTAAATCACAGTTAACACTTCTACTACTTCTGGACTGCGTCCTTAAATATGGCTCTATAAAAAAAATAGACCAAGAAAAGTCATATACAACTGATTATCAGGACTGGTCTATGTTATGCAGTAAGGCGAGGATATACAAAAAAACGAAATCTTCAAAATACCCACCTCCTGCACCGGAAGAAACGCGTCCTCTTCTGTCATGGTTCCTGAAAAGACAAAAAGGAAAAATGTAGGCTGTAGACTACAAAATGCGCAAAATGAGCCACAAGGGAGCTTTTGACTGAGGGAGAAAGCGCACATGGATGTGACGGTCAGAGGTGCACATACTTTTGGCTATATAGTGCAGGTTATGAAAAATATTGGATTATGCACGATTTGTAGAGCCCAAGAAGGCACTGAGCAATGTGGGACTCAGGAGGGTGTCGGGCAGGACACGAGGGAGTGTTGGGCAGAACACAGCAGGAGAACATAGAGCATGTGAGAAGAGTGTAAGATAGGACAGAGAGAATATATGACGAAGAAGAATGTAAGACAGAAAAGGGGCATGTAGGGCAGGAAAGAACATAGGACAGGAAAGACCTGATGTATATCAGGATAGGAGAGAGTAGGAGAGTATACAATAGAACAGAAAGAGCGTAGGACAGGACAGGAGAGAGTAGCACAGGACAGGACACACAAAATGTAGTATTAGACAAAGAGCGTAGGACAGGATAGAGAGTGTAAGATAGGCCAGAACAGAACAAAGAGAGAGAAGAGAGAGAGAGAGAGAGAGAGAGAGAGAGAGGAGAATGCAGAATGTAGTATTAGACAAAGAGTGTAGGACAGGACAGGACAGGACAAGACAGGGTGCGTGTAGGACAGGACAGGGTGAGCGTAGGACAAGAAAGGACAGGGTGTAGGACAGAAGAGGACAGAGAAAGTATAGGACAGGACAGAAAGAATGGAGGACAGGAGAAAACAGGAGAGAACAGAAGACAGGGGTAAACTCACTCACCCATTCCTACACTCTGTCCTCTCCTGTCCCACACTGACCCAGTCCTGTAATTTACTTGTTCTGTCCTGTCCTCTTCACACTCCCTGTCCACTGCTGTCCTACATTCACCGTGTCCAATCTTACATTCAACTTATACTGTCCCACATTCGCCCTCAGTCCACTCCTGTCCCACGTGCCCTCCATCGTGTTCTATGTGCCCTCCGTCCTCTCCTGTCCTACATTCACCCTGTCCTCTCCTGTCCTACATTCACCCTGTCCTCTCCTGTCCTACATTCACCCTGTCCTCTCCTGTCCTACATTCACCCTGTCCTCTCCTGTCCTACATTCACCCTGTCCTCTTCTGTCCTGTCCTCTCCTGTCCCACACTCACCCAGTCCTGTAATCCACTATCTCTGTCCTCTTCACACTCCCTGTCCTCTCCTGTCCCACATTCGCCCTGTCCTCTCCTGTCCCACATGCGCCCTCCGTCCTCTCCTGTCCCACATGCGCCCTCCGTCCTCTCCTGTCCCACATGCGCCCTCCGTCCTCTCCTGTCCCACATGCGCCCTCCGTCCTCTCCTGTCCCACATGCGCCCTCTGTCCTCTCACACGCACTCCGTCCTCTCCTGTCCTACATGTCCCCTGTCCTGTCATCCACTCTCTCTCTCTGTCAGTGGTTAAGGCACTGGACAATGGTGTGGAAGGTCACATGTTCAAACCCCACGACCACCACGTTGCCCATGTTGGGCACTTGAGCGAGGCTCTTAACCCTCACCTGCTCAGATGTATAATGAGACAAAAATGTAGGTTGCTCTGGATAAAGGCGGCTGCCAAATGCCAGAATGTAATGTCCTCTCCTGTCCTACACTCACACTGTCCTGTCCTGGGCAGTCATCCAGTCTCTCTCTCTCTCTCCTGTCCTGTCTTCCACTTTTCTCTGTCCTCTCCGCCCTCCACTCACCCTGTCCTGTCATCCAGTCTCTCTCTTTCTCTCTCCTGTTCTGTTGTACACTCGCTCTGTCCTCTCATGTCCCATCCTATTCCACACTTCTTGTCCAGTACACGAGACATAACCTGGCAGAAGTCCCTGCCTGAGCTTTACTCTCCACACTGCAGCACACACACAGAGAGAGAGAGAGAGAGAGCGCGAGCCGCCGCGTGCGCTGTACACCCTGCCACTGTGTCCTGTACACTGGATTGTGATTTGGGACACAGCCCGTGTCTTTCCCTCCTGGACATCAAGGTTACCCTGAACTTTTAACGTTAGTCTGCTCAACACACTGAATTATAAAACCCTTACCGACAGATTAGGAAAGTGTTAGCTAAAGCTAATGTGTGTTAGCTAAAGCTAAAAGGCTACACTGAGCGGTCAGAAGGAGGAAGTAACATGAAACAATGTTGCGAGTGTAAGATACAAAGAGTAACAGAGTGAGAGAGTGAGGGAATAAAGCGGTAATCAGATCAAAAACAGCAACATTTATAAAGCGTCTAAACGTCTTACCTTAATGAGTAACAGTCCAGAATCCCGAAAGAACATCAACTGTGATCCTGCGCCTCCTAAAAGTCTGTTTAAAATCTATTTACTGCGCCATGTTCAGCCTGAGAGAGGCAGGACTCTCGCGCGCGCGCGCACACACACACACACTCACGCGCGCAGCTTCTCGCTTTAAAGATCACAACCCGACGTCTTCACAAAACAAAACCCAAAGCGTTCAGCAATAGAAAAGCGGATAAAAGTCACTGGACGCGCACGGAATCGTTTCATTGAGAAGCAGTTTGTGCCACAGTCGCTGTGTTTGTATAGAAAGTTGACTTCCTTGCTGGAAATTCCCCGTGACGTAAAGCAAGACCACTGTTCAGGCCACCCCCTGTTGGACACCATCCGCTATTACACATCGGTTAATTTACAATAACACCGTACTCCATATCCAGAGAAATAAAATCAATACTTTTATTATTGAGATATTATTTGTGGAAACATGATTTATGAAGTTAAGCAGGGGATCTTCTAATGTGTCCATGCTTTACCTTTAATTAGGTAGCAAAAGTAGATATAGTAATAATATTATTATATTACATTTATATAATATAATAATATAATATAATTTTATTTCCCTGATTTGTTCATTGGCTATAAACTTCTCAATTTGTCTAAACCTCTATAAGATCTCACACTGCATTGTCATGAAGTGGTTTATTCTCCTTACACAACAGCAATTTGGCAATTTTTTATAAAAAAAAAAATTATTGAAGAAATACCTTTTTTTTCTCTTTAAATATAGACATGTTCTAGGTTATACAGTCATTCCCTGACCATCATCTATTGAACCTAATAGTCGACAACAACAACAAAAAATACTTGTCATGTATCAAGGAGAAACCAAAAAAGGTCTTGACTTTCCCATTGCAGAAAATAATCACTGACTCAGTGGTGTGATGTCTCCCATGGTGACCTCTAAGCAACCAGCAGGTTAATAAAAAATAGTTTCTTTAGACTTCACATGAGTTTGCGCATCACAGGACACTTTTTTTGCCCACTTTCCACAAGAATCTCCAAACAGATAAAATGTACGAAGTGTTCTTCTTTAAGGTGTAAAGAATTGTAACCATTATTAAATTGCTCGAGCGTATACATTTTATAAAACACTTCAGGGCATTTTGAAGGTGGGAAAAGTGTTCAAAGAAACATAGCACCGTATCTTTGAGTATATTCTAACAATGACATCAGAGTCCGTCAGTCCTGAAGGGCTTTGAAGTAACTCCTGACCTATAAATGATTGTACAGTATTATGCTGATCTGAGGGGAATCTGGTATGTATGAGTGATATTCTTATGTCTCGTATGCTTTAACACAACGTATGAGGGGCGTTCAAGTGAAACTTGTGATTATGACTTGTGATGGAATTTCAACAATGCCAATTTGCGGAAGAGACCATTTGTCTGTGGGAACTGTACACACAATCATTCAGCAAAACCACTTGCACATTAAAGGAACTCGGCTGGGAGTTATTGCCTCATCCCCCGTACACCCCTGACCTCACTTAACAGTGAACAGAGAAAACGCTCTATCTTGATGGTATCTGGCACTACTGAAATGCTGGGATGAGTGCATTAGTGTAGCTGGGGATTATATAGAGAAATGCATCAAGTTTTTACTCGTTCTGTAATTCTGCACAATAAAAGTCCTGCTTTGATGCTTGTGATTATTTCTGTGAAATGTAAGACATGCAACACACACCAGATAACAGCTGATATACATTTGACCAACTTTATTGAGAAACGAAAAAAAAAAAAAAAAGGACAGCTAGTAGAGCTGTTAGTTGACCGGTCGTCCATCGAGAGCTTCGAATCAGTGCAACAAGCGGAAACAGTGTAGTTGGAAGAGAGATGAACTAACAGCTCCATCTAAAAATGACAAAATCAAAAAGACAGGAGTAACAAAATCAAGTCCTCGGACTCCTCGAACAGGTGGAAACGAGTGTTTAACACTGGCGGCGTTTTTCAGTGGCCCGCCGGATCGCAGTTAACATGCAGGAAGTAGGTTTCATATTCAGATCTTAACTGTATCTGGACTAAGTATATACTCGTATTTCACAGACCGTAATCGCTATCGGAAAAGCTTGTAAAAACGTGAAGGCCAGCGCAACAGACTGCTCATGAAGATTTATTATTATTATTATTATTTTTTTTTAAATGGAGTTATGTCTTTATTTCTTCTCAATAGCACCTCCATGTGCATTTGTGGCGGTGTGAGATAATAAAAGCGCTCTTTATTTGCTTTCGTTAAACCTGTGGCTGCCTGGAGTCCTCGACACATGCTTCAGAGTTCAGCCCGGATGTTTCTTTTCTTTTTTTTCATGGGGAATAAAAAGTGACGTGTTCGCAGCACGTGGGAATCTGATACGGGGCACAAAACAAGTGGACGAAAAAAAAATTATTCGCTCTTTAGAGAGACGGAGGGAGGGGTGGTGCTGTTTTGCTGAAAGGGGAGAGGAAGGAGGAGGTGGGGGGGGGGGTCGGATAATGTTCGAAGGAGAGCCAGTTGTAGAACGTTCTTCCAGCTATAATGCAGATTTGTTGGGGCGGTGTTTGTTCAGGTATCACATGGCATACTTTTGGGTCCATTCCCGAGCTATTCTGTTGTACCTGCAAGAAAGAGAGCGAGCGAGCGAGAGAGTGAGAGAGAGAGAGAGAGAGCGAGAGAGAGAGTGAGAGAGAGAGAGAGAGAGAAGGATAAGCATGCGCACACAGGATGGATAATAGAATGTTTAATGCCACATGCTGGCTTAGCAGAGATCCTGCCAAACTGCGCTGCAGCAAACACATACTGCAAAATCATCAAGGTCAAACTGCACCACTCAATACCTCCAATACTTACTTTTCATTGTCTGTTTTATATATGCGTGCTATCTCCGGGACTAGCGGGTCATCTGGGTTTGGGTCGCATAACAGAGAGCAGATGGACAACAGAACTGCGAGGGAGGGAGAAACACAAAATCAGGCACATGAACAGTTATAGACACAACGGAGATGTGTTCGTATGAAAAACGCTGTGCTGCTCACCTTTAGAAATAGTTAATGCTGGTGACCACTGCGATCTTAGAATATCCAAACAGATGCTGCCGTTACTGTTAATATTTGGGTGATAAATTCTTGTGGTGAATGCAACCTGTGGTGAACACGAGATAAGGACAAGGAGATAAACGTGACCTTCTATCCAGGCGGAAATAAAAACACAAAACTGCACACAAACGGCATACTACTTCCTTCCTGACGGAGACCGCTAGTCTGGTTTTAGAGGTTGGGTAGTGATGGGAGGTTTACCGCTAGACTAGAAATCACAAAATGAAAGTGCAAAGCGCAGCTGTTTGGTATCTGTCTAGACACCCTGCCTGCATTTTGAATACAATAAACTACATTTTTAACAGAGATGAGAAAAAAAAAAAAAATCGATAGAGAGAGCATAGTCTCTGTCATAAATATTGATTTATACACATTTTCCTCACAACATTTCATAAGTTTTTCCCTAATTTTCTTTTGATTCTGTAAAGCTGCTTTGTGACAATCACCACTGTTAAAACTGCTACATATAAATAAAATTTAATTGCATTTAATTAAAAAAGTGAGTTTTAAAAATATTTTTTCCTGAATGCTTTCTGCGCATAACCTCGTACCTACCTTCAAAAACAACGGGCCTTGTTTATCACTCCTAATGGCAAAGAAATTATGCGGAAAGCAATTACACAAGAAATTTGGTATTCGACTTGGTAAAATAAGGCAAAAAAAAAAAAAAAAAAAAACTCATGTTCAAGTGTAAGACAAAGTACATGGTACACCATATCTAGTTAGTGTTTTTCTCTTCTTGTGTAAGGTCGCCCCCTAAAGGTGCCTGAGCAGCAGGTCAGAAAAATATACGGTCACATAAGAAGCGTGAAATAGCCTTCGGCCCCCTGACGTAAAAAAGCCGATGACTGAGATAAGGATAAACTTCTCAAAAAGGCAGAGAGAAACCCATAAATTAAGACAAAATTTTTTTTTGTCACAACACAAAGGAAACGGGCCCATGTAAACTGAAGATGAGCCAGTCTATCTGCGCCTCAGCTGGTGGAAAATTTAGCGTTTGCGCATTCTTCATCTTATTATTATTGGTGTAATGGCATCATGGTAAATGGTTCAGTACACACCTTGGTTTGAACTCAAACCCAACAAACCCATCAACATAAAAAAAAGTATGAAAAATATCGCTAGGTTTAAATATATTGCTTTGCTTTATTAGTAATGTAGACACTTAATCAGAAATATTTTTAAACTAATTACAAAATGGAAAATTTAAAAATTGGCAACTTGGTGGTCATATTTGTTACAAATGACGTCCCACTTGCAGGACCATTACTGCCCAATAGGGGGAGTGAGGTCAACACTTTAGGGATACTGCAATTAACCAGAAAAAAAAGAAAAAAAAAAGAAAAAAGGAAGATATATGTGCTGTATAGTGCAAGCAATGGTTCGTTCAAATATAATGACATTTAAAGAATATTTAAAAACATTATTTGCATGTTCTACTACTGGCGTTATGGCTCTGTTACTATGTCTGCACAACCCTTCTTTCCCCGACACTCTTTATCAGAGTGTTTTTTCGCCGTTTACCGAGTGACATCACATTAACATAGCTGCTTACCTTTAAACAACTTGTACGGTCTATACAATTCTTAGCTTTAGATTAAATCACATACAGACGTGTTCGTTGAATAAAAAATTAAAAAAAATACTGACTATACAGTTCACTGTTTGACCAAAATTTTTTTTTTATATATTTAAAAAAAAAAAAAAAAAAAAAAAAGAATACCACTAATCCATCATGTTGCTCACAAAACCGAAAAAATATATACATATATTCGCCGCAAATGATGCAAGTCCGACGGGGGAATTTGCGTTTAGGATGGAGTGGAGTCTGCATGCAAACTATGGTGTCACTGCATGCAAAGGAGCTGTGTCAGGGAAACACACATTCGCACTTCAACTGTGATCAATGTTCGCTAACAAAGAACGAAGAAAGTCAGCCTTTTCTGACACTTTAATAAAAGTTTTTTTAATACGAGTTTGTTTTTATACAGTTAACACACTTTCACTAAAAGGTGAATAAACAAGGCCCGATGTTTCTCTGATAGTTCAGTGTATTGGTAAATATGAGACGTCAGTAACTTCTCGGGTTTTTAGCCTGAACATGGTGGACGTCTGGAGTCGGTGGCACTCAGAGACAGAGAGGTGTTCAAAATGTGCTGGTAGATGTTTGAATATAAATAACAGGATGTAAGACACAGAGGTTGAGGACGTACATACCTTAGGCGGTTTGAATGGGTAATCTGTAGGGAAATGAATAGTCAAGAAAAACACGCCACCCTGGTATGGACTGTCATTCTGCCAAACACATACACACACAATCATTTATATGTGTCTTATTACATAGGACATCGCATGAAAAAAAAGAGGTGGGTGATTTGCACACTTACAGGTCCCATAATTGTGGCTTGCCAATGAAATACTGTAAAAAAAAAAAATAAAATAAAAAAAACACAATAAAATATTTGAGATTTTACAAAGTGGCAGCAGCATGGTTAGGTCGGTCATTTCCAGATGTTTGACAACTATCTCACATCTGCTGTATTTAAGAGCTGTATCATAAGATAAAGTGGAACTCACGGTCATCACCAACCGGACCTGCAGAACACTGTGCTGGAGGATCCCGACCCAGATCGGTCAGTTCCTACACATACACACAAAGAAACCAAAAGGAGTGATTAGTGATTAGATGCAACACCAGCAGATTTTAAGCCATAAACCTGCTGCGTTACACAGACAATCAAAACCATTGACGCGGCAGGTTCGAATACTAAGGTCCTTTACTAAGAATACTGCAAACAGTACCAAACAATCCAAAACCAAGCGTCTACACGCGTTACTACATCAAACCCCCACAAGCTCCTCTACTGGCACTAACCTGTGAACAACTATTTACACCTGAGATGAAATTATAACTGCAAGCGTGCCGTATGATGTGTTCGCCGCTTCCCAGAAGTCACCGCAACCGTTTCTGAGAAAGCACGCAGAAGATGGCGAGACCCAGCTCGGTGCTGGGTTATTGCGTGTGAGAAAATAAGAGCGCAGGAAGAGGATGCGACTGTGTGGTTGAAATGGTTTAAATACAAAACAAAACATTAATTTCCTCTAAAAAGAACATTGCCAAGATGAGGTCATACTGAGGTGTTAATGAGGACAGCAATGTAGTAGGAAAGAGAAATTTTTTTTTTGAGATTAATTAATATAAGATAACGGGAATAGTGGGTGGAGCTTCCAGGGCATCGGTTACTGTTGTAAAGATTCATTCATTCCATATTCACGCAAGATTGGATTGCATTTTGATTTTGAATTAAAAAAAGATAAGAATATCAGGATGCAACGTTAAATATAAATAGACCCCTTCAGATGTTGATAAAAACTGTATACATGATAAGAGACAGATGATAAAACTGTCTAGAGAAAGATTTCCTGTACACAAAAACGACAACATTCTTAAGACTGACCCCGAAAAGTCTTAAAAATATGGGACAGCGTTAACAGAGACAACCATTTTAAACAGACGTGTTTGTCGGATGTGGTAATGAGAGAAGGGGACAAAAGTTTAATTAAATTCCGGTGACAAAAAGGTTTTACGTAGCTTACGTAGGTTGCCATTATTAGAGAAATACATCTGATCTGTTCGGAGATGTGACTTGCTCGAGGAAAATTCTGCAAACCTAGTCCACATCCAGAGAAGCGCTTAGTATTTAGCGTTTTTCATATATTCAGTGACAAAATGATGACGTTCGCTGCAAAACCTTTAAGTCAGCGACCAAAAATAGTACTGAATAAAATTTTTTTTATCATTTATTTGATTTTACTTTAATATAGTCTTCAAATAGAACAATCAACATACATATTTAACAGAACAAAACTCCAAGAATTTGGAGGACAATTTGAAATTATTTGAAGTTCCCTAAAAATCACAGCAGGGTCAAAAATATCCATACAGCACACCTAATATTAGTCTAAATGGTTCTTCTTCACCCAAATATAAAAGATTCACCTTTAGCTGATGCATTTTTGCTCAGCATCAACAAGCTTCTGGCAGAATTCTAGTTGGATATGATTAGCATCTTATTAAATTTGTTGCTTAATTGACAAAAAACCTGACTACAAAAGCTAAAACTTTTTTTCCATTTTACAACGACCTTTGACGTGTGTGTGTGTGATGTTCTTGTCCTGTTTTAATGTTCAATTCTGTCCAAATTTCAAAAAACATGCTTAAAACTTGAAGTTGTGCTGAAGAACTCTGATATCCTAATTTCTTCTTCTTCGGTATTATTATTATTCCATCCACTAGCAGCAAAACAACTCCAAAAAGCATGATGCTACCACCACCACGTTAGTCGTGTTCTTGGGGTTGAATGCTTCACCTCTACTTCTCCAAACAAACCTCTGGCCAAAAGGCCTTTTCTTTGTCCGTGTGGTCAGCTGGAAACTTTATTGGAATAGGAGCTTCCTTCCTAGATGGCAACCCTTCAGTCAATGTTAAAGTAAAACTGGCTTGACTGTAGACAGGGACACCAGTTGGCTTCCAGTTCATTCCAGGATTGTGGCTTGTTGGTTACTGGGTTGCTCCTGGCTGTCTTACTTGAACTGGTCTTGGAATCAGGGGCTGTTTGTAAACGTCTCCAAGAACCATTTACATTTACGCTTAAGCATTTGGCAGATGCTCTTATCCAGATCGACTTACATTACATTAAATATATTCTTACACAAGATGGGTGTAAATCTACCATCCTTTTTCTCAGCTCTGCACTGAGCTCCTTGGTCGTTCATATTGAACTGTGTGTAGGTCAATCCAATAAATGCTATCAAACACACCCTGTTTTGGAAGTGATAATCATAACTAACAGAACGTTAAAAAGCCTTGAGCATCTGCAAATTTCAGGACATCCAAGCGCATGTATGTATATTTTTGACCATGTATTGATTGAAATTTAGAAAAAACATGAATTAAAACATATGAACATTTGGATTTTCTTCTCTTATGTTGTAGAATCATTCGAGCCCTGAAAAAGTAGTTTTAAAAAAATAATAATAAAATAAATTTAACTAATTCCATTCTACATGTCAAAATTTTCACCATAACAGATATCATCACAATTTATATTAGGTGATTTGTTTTTACTATAACAACTATACATAGCTGAGGCTAGCTATATATATTTTTTTTTTGGGGGGGGGGGGGGGGAAATACATACATATACATTTAAAATACATTTAACTCTTTATTTTAAAAAAATCCTTCCTAGTTTTTAAAACAAAAACCTAAATAAAGCAACACAACACAATATCCACTACATGGGCATCTATACTTAAAAAAAAATAATAATAATATCAGAATAAAAAAAACAATGAACGTTGATAATTAAAAACGGATAATCCACCTTTTGAGAAAGCAGCTAATAAAACCAAGCTAACAACAAACCAGTTTCCTGGAAATACCCGCTAATAAATAGCTAGATAATACTACCACTTAAGTCGAAGGCAGACTATATTATACTGAAATTATATTAAATACACTGCTGTATAAATTTTATATATGAATGTAACTCCAACAGTCTGGTAAGTTAACCAACAAGCTAGTCAGGTTTAGCTAAGTGTAAGTGTGAAGCATTTAATGTGGACAATGTCACTAAATTGTCATTATTCGTTTACATTCGCTAATAAATAAATACATATTATGAAAAACATTACCTTGTGAATTCGTTTCAAAGCCATTCTGTCGCTGTGGCTGGAAAAAAAGGAAGAGAACCTAGCCGGTTAGCTAAATGCGGCGTCTGTGCTAGCCTAGCTTAGCGGGTGCTAGCCCAGCAATGCGGAGGCGAGGATGCTAACGCTAAGCTAATCGGTGAATGTTATCGGCAATGCCAAGCCGACGGAACTAGCGTGCTAGCGTCAAATCTGTCGAAGCTATGGGGTCCAAGATAAAAAAAGAATTCTCTTTAATAAATCTATTAAACCGTCCAAACAACAGGAAAAATCTATGTGTGTATATATGTTTTAAAAAATCCGTGTGTATGTGTGTCTGTATTCTCTCTACGGTGTCTTTCCACAAAATGTCTTCTCTTAGCGGAACCAGACGCGATGTTTTGTTCCCAAACACATTCCAGCACGTCTCGAATACTACCCTGGGATTGGATAGAATTCCGCAAGAGGGACACATCTGACCAATTAGCGAGCGTTGTGTTGGTAATAATGGCCGTTAGGAGGCGGGACTGTGTTGGAGTACGGGTGGGAAATAAAACAATGCAAATTATACACACCCAAGTCACAGGGTCCCGAACAGCGTCAACCTGCGGCTTCCTGTTGCCATTTCAACCTCGTAAGATTGAAGGAAAAAGAAAATAGGAATAAAAAGAAATGACATAAAATGCAATTTTGTGACGTTATTTGAAATTAATAAACAAAATAAAAAGCAATATAATTTTTTTTCAGTTTTTTTTTTAATATCTGGTGACATTGGAGGGAAAACATATATATTGTGACCATGACTTACTAATGTGTGTGAGATAGTAAGAGTTTACATTAGTAAGTCGTGCCCACAATATAGTCTCTCTTTCCCACACCTTAGTAATTCCTGGCCACAACATAGTATCTCTTTCCCACACCTGGCCACAACGTAGTACAGAGGAACATTGGATTGCGAAGATAATACATTCCGGAAGCATGCTTGTATATCAAAACACTTGTATATCAAAGCATATTATCTCATTCCCACATCTCATTAAGTCATGGCCACAACATAGAATCTCATTCCCACGCCTTGGTAAGTCATAGCCATAACATAGCATCTCTTTGCCAGTGTTGAGTAATAAAAAAAAAATAAAAAAAACCTACCACAAATTACTAATTACTATTTTAAAATTGTAATTTGATTATATTACTGATTATTACATGTAAAAAGTAATCAGATTACTAATTACGTTACTTTCAAGTTACTTTGAGAACATCTGTCACGGAGTGCGCCTCAACCTGTTGTCGCTCCTCGCACACTCCGTAAGCTTTCTACGTAGGCCCCCCCACCACGTCTGCAGTTGCGTGAAGGGGCAAGGTCACCAGGACGGGCCGGCTGGCGATAATTAATGTAACGGATCTCAGGCTTTCTCTGCGTTAAAAATCCTCCATTTTTTCCCTTCCTCCATCCTTTAACTCTTTAACCTTACTCCTTTCCTATTTTTTCTAAATAAAATGACCCCTTTTCCCGTAAGACCTCGCCACAGTGTGTCTGTGTTCCCGAATCCGTTACAACATCAAATGTAAAAAAAAAACTACAAAGCCTTTAGGCAATTGATTAAAGGGCATGATCATTAATTGATGCTGCCACTCAAAATGTGATTTTTAAGTGCATTTTGATTCATTTTTAAACACTGCATTTGTAGCGCTAGTAACACAATGTTATTGAGATTGATAACTATTACTAATAAATATTATTAATATTTATTGGTAACATTGGTAATCAAATTACTTGCATTTAAAATGTAATGCTTTACATTACTGCATTACCAGAAAAAGTAATTGGATTACAGTAACGCGTTTAACAGTAACGCTATACCCAACTCTGATACCCCACTATCCTGGCCATATTTTTAGGTATTTTGTTATTCCCACACCTTAGTAAGTAATGGCAACAGAATCCCCCCCCCCCCCCCCAATGTCACTAGAGGGGCTCCATATATGTTTTCAGTAAAATTGTAACTTCATTTAAATTGAAATTGAAAAAGGAACCCTCATATATACTGAACTCATTACATGTAACTTTTTTTGTTTTTATTTAGATGATTATGCCTTAGAGCTCATAAAATCAAAAATCCAATATCTCATAATATTAGGACATTTCATGTTGAGTTTGAGTAAATTACTATTCATATTGTACAAATACAATGTATCTCTTGGACTAGGTCAGTACACACAACCACAATCGCATGGAAGACTACTGACTTGACAGATGTCAAGAAGACGATCATCGACACCCTTCACAGGGAGTGTAGGCCATAGAACATCATGTGCTGTATTAAAGCATATTCATGGAAGGTTTACCAGAAGAGAAAAGTGTAGCCTTAAGAAGATTGTCATCTTCTGGTGTCGGTTCACTGTGTTTTATTATTAAGCCATGTATGTTGATTTTAGGGCATTTCATGCATCGGTTTTGTGAATATGCTGATTTCCTTTTTCAGCAGGAATTATCACCTGGACACAGCACCAAAACTACCACTAACTCATGGTTTGCTCACAGTGATATTATTGTGCTTGATTGTCCATCCAACTCACCCTACCTGAATCCTATAGAGAATTTATGGGCTGTTACGAAGACAAAGATTGACCGAACAATACAGACGAGCTGAATCAAACTAACCTGGTCTTTAATACTGTTTTAGCAGTGCCACTGGCTGATTGCCTCCATACCATGTGGCACTGATGCAGTAATTCGTGCTAAAGGAACCCCAACCAAGGCAAATACATTTTGTCTTGTCAGTTAGGTTTGAGAGCTTTTTTACCTTTTATTTTTAAAGGTTTTACCTAAATAAAATAATATTTAAAAACTGCATTTTGTTTTATTCAGGTTATCTTTTGTAATATAAAAATTTGTTTGATTATTTCAATCATCTAAGTGCAACAAATATGCAAAAATATATATTTTTACTGCACTGTATGTGAGAGTTTCTTTGTTAAATTAAACTTGTCAGTGTCTGATGCAAAAGGGCCACAGCAGCTCATATTTCAGTTTCCTTTTTCTTTGTCCAATAGGGTGGATTGGGTTGGATCATGACTGATATTTGAGAGTGTTCCTCCGCATCAGGGAATTTACTTCACCTGATACAACGAACATTTTTCTCAGGCAATAAAAGGACCAAACCTCAAATATGTCTCTGCATATTCATCTCCTACTTGCTGCAGTTATTGCTGGTAAGACATCGTGATCATGATGTGACCTGCTCTGATGTAGCCTTTCTTGCTTTCAGAACATTTTTGTATAGAAATTGTAAATAAATTTAGTCTAGTCTATAAAGTCTGCATGATGATTTTTCAGTGTAAATAATAAAAAACAATTATTTGTCAAATATCAAATTCTTTATGTCAAATATATATATTTTGTTCATCATGCAGCCCAGTAAAGCTTGTGATTGATGTTAAATGTCATGAAGCAATAATCAGCTTACTTTCCATTTCAACAGGTCTTTGTGGAGGAACCAAAAGTGAAAGCTACATCTTTGGCATGAGTGAAATTGAAGGTAACAGACTAATGTCTGCACTGTCAACAGTTACATTTTCTCAGTAGCGCTACTTTGGGAAGAGCTTCAATAGAAATGTTGACAATAACATTTCTCGGTACCTGAAAAAAAGTTTAATTATCTGTCAATTGGAAATAATAATAATAATAAAAAAGATTTCAACAACATTACAATAACGTAAAATTTAAGTTAAAAAATTTAAAATTAATGCATCATCATTAACGGTATACACCAATGTTTTCATACTAATACTTTGTACCTGATTTGTCGCATTTATTGCTTTACTGTAGACAAAGAAATAAAAATAAAACACATAGTTCTGAGCTAATATTTTAATAGCAAAATTCTGTGAATGAGTATTTAAATGAGTATTGTTATTGGTTACACGAAGTAAAATCTCTTACATTTTTGCAGTCCAGAAAGGTTTACCAAAGACTAAATACTAAGGTTCATATATTTATTGCCCCATTAGTGCCACACAACTGCTGTAACGGTGACATAACCTAAGTTTTTCCTCTGAAGAGTAGTTTCATTTTTCATTGATTCACGCTTTCTACAGAAATGGGAGTGATCCACGGGATTTGTGTTTTTTTTATTTTATTTTTTTCATCTCGGAACAGAAACTTAAGTTGAAATGTGTTCATTGGCAAACAGCTGACTATTGGCAACACCTGTGTGACTGTAACACCACCGACCATCAGTAACAAAGATGACTATCAGTAACAGAGTTGACTATTCAGAAAAAACAGGGGGTATCAGTTGTTTAAATAATATTTTAAACAACGGATACCCACTGTATCAAGTATTAAGTAATCTAATCTAACACATGATTATTTTCAGAATGTTTGCAGAGCGAACCACTGACCATCAACTGCTTGGATGAAGGTATTATATCTGAGTGAAGATATAAACCACCACTAACAACATGAAACAATGAAATCAGTTAAACTTAATTAGCTTTATACACATTGTCATTCAAGGGATAAGTTTCAAGAGATAAGATTGTAAATATTACTTATGCTACTACAAAATTTTCATAAAAACATTATCAAAACTTCTTAATTATTTTGAGAAACACAACAAAATCTTCTTTTGTCTTCTCTCTGTTTTAGCCTGTGTACTAAAGAAGTGCCTCAAACTGGGATATGACCTCCTTTTTGAAAACTCCAGTAAGTTTTTAGCTTTTAGCATCTTGCATTTTTTTTTTAAATAAGTAAGACACTCTTGCTGTGTCCTTTTAACACAACATTACTTTGAATTTCACAACTGTCAACTAGTCATATTAGCCTTGCAATTCATGGTAAATAACCGACAGTTTCTAGACTGACATAAACAGGCTAATCCAGAAAATAGCAGTGTAGTAAACATGCTAATTCGTATTTGTATTTAATATTTATATATATATATATATATATATATATACAGTATATATCACGTTAAAGTCACATTTGATGTTTGTCATATGAGAATTTCTCATTCATCTCCAAACAGTGCTTATGGCCTATAGGGCAGAATCGGCTATTGTTACTGTGGTCATTGCGAATCTGCCAGAGAATCTGCTAGTAACCTCCCACTAACTAATCCTGATAGATAGATATAGAAATAACAAATGAGGAGCAATGGAGCTTGTACTGTAACATGATATTTTACAGTATGTTACTCCCATAGTTTCTCCAATGAAACATGAAAATTTGGTTGCGACAAAAATAAAAATGAATACAAAAATTGCCTGACCTCATTGAGAATTGAGAAGGACTTGTTTAGACCTTAACTTACTATCTGTGGCCATGACACACCCTGTCCTACACAGAAATCAGTTGATAATTTCATATTTTAATATTTTAGCACTTCTTATTTCCCCTATCAACGTTACCATCCTCTTCCTCTGACTCAAACATTTTAGATTGAATATGCATGCATGTATTATTAAAGCTGATGTTGTTAGCAACTACCTAAAAAGACTAATGAATATTGTATAAAACTGATACGATAAGTCAGCAACTAAAGAGACTGATTCTTACAAATGAGTAGCAGTGAGTTGCATGCTGGAATATTGCATTTGTTGCCCTCAGCAACCAGTTCTGTGTTATATATATATATATATATATATATATATATATATATATATATATATATATATATATATATATATATATACAGTATATGCAATATACTCTAGGTATGTAAAAGCTAGCAGTATACAGCCCTAGGTGAAGGTGTTAGCATGTTAGCATGTTTATTACAGTACAATGCTAGTTTAGTCTCGCCACACACAGAGCCACAGGATAAAAAAGTTTGTAAATTAGTCTGTTTACCACTGTGCTAGTTCACAGAGATCCTTTAGTTCCTAGGCTAGTTTATGCATTAATGTGTTTCTGTTAATACTAGCTCGTGGACTAGCTAGTGCATATTGCTTGTTAATGGGGAAGTCTTTTTGTCTCCAGTGCTAGTTTGCAGGTTAGCATGTTTTGCCCTTAGATAGTTTAAAGTTTAGCGGTTAACCTAGCATAAGGCTTTATTATATAGTATGTGCAGAGAAAAGATTACTTATCTGTCATTCTATGAATCTGACTTATACATGCAAATTAATTTTATTATTAATGAATTTATGAATGAAACACCCAAAGAGCTCAAAAGCTTTCAGTGTCATTTTTGATGTGAATCTACATGCCGCTGCAGATATATATTAATTTATCGTGCTTCTATTTTACATTTTAGGTTATAGTCTTAAGGGGAATCATGAGGTTTCTCGTAAGTTTAAGAATATTTAACAATATTTTATTATACAGTCATCAGTAATAGAGTCTGAGTAACCGCTGTCTCTCTAATTTCTTGGTTAGGTACTGCCCACTGTGCAATCGAGAAGTGTGTTAAAAGTGTGATGGAAGGAAATTACGACATTGAAGGGTTGTTTTCTGGTAAGCAATATAATATATATGAGTACAATGATATTCTATCATATCATTCTATATAGATAATGATCTATTGTACTACGAGTGCTGTTCAAGTCAAAGCAGGACTTCTGATTGTACAGAATAAGAGAAACTCCCTTTATTTCTCTATATAATCCCCTGCTACATTAATGCACTTATCCCAGTATTTTACTAGTGCTTGGATACAATCAAGTTAGAAAGTTTTCTCCGTACGCCAGAGCCATGATTGTATGTTTCGTGTCTGTACCCCTGGCCTCCCAGGCAATCCTTTAATCAGGAGTTTACGGTGGATGTGGCGTTGGGACAATAACTCCCAGCTGAGTTCGTGTAATGTGCAAGTGGTGTTGGTAAATGTGTAATAGTGTGTACAGTGTGTTTCTTTTATCCATCAGTTTTCAAGAAACATGCGTTCCACTTGCTGAACGCTCACTGGAATGTCTGCAGCGGGCTCCAAGCCACCTCAGCCAGGATTGTCATTCGCAGACTTACACGTTTACTCAATTCACAAGCAATGTGGTTAAGAGTCTCGTTACCGTACTGTGCTTGAGGTTTTCTGTAAATGTCAATCAGCTTTACTCCTCACCATCCCAGTTTGACCTGGATGACCAGTGGAAAGAGTCACATTTATTCATATATTGTCATATATGAAAATAGTCATCTTTATTCATATATTGTTTGGGAAGTCGGTCACAATTTTCCAATTTTGGTGAAATATGTGTGTGTGTTGTATTTGTTCTGTAGCATGGACAGAGCCTGTTTTGGATTGCCTGCATTCCATAAGGAGTTGTGTGAAAAATAACCCCAGAGATGAGCTGTAACATGGAGGATCACAGATGATGATGGTGGTGGTGGTGGTGTTTGGTATTGGTGGTATTGGTGGTGTTAGTATTGGTGGTGGTCTTGCTGCATATATGAGTTCTTTAGATTTTCAGTATTTTTCTCCATGTACAATATAAATCATGTCTGTATTCCTCCTGTACTGTATTCCAGTGCTGTCTTTAACACAGTGTATTGTTCCTCCTCACAAATGGCTACTGAGCGACAGTTTTGCAAACACATAGTCATTAAATCCTTTATATAGACAATGTAAAAACCAGAGTCACATTAAAAACTGAAAAGAAATGTCAACATTTCCGTCAGATATTCTTGACAAAAACAGGAATCAAAGTCTCCAACGGCCTATAAGTACATTCTTAGCATTGAACTTAGCATTAACTTACATTCTGTGGGCTCTGTTACAGAATTATCAGAAAATTTTGATATGAAGTAATAAATATTACAAGAGTTGGGTGTTTCTGCAAAGAACATAAATGCTATGTTACGTTTTCAGAAACCTGGATGTTGGTTTCTCAGAGTGTTCCTCAAGTCACCTCTTTTGAGTCTGAATTTTTTTTTTAAATCAAGATTGAGACATAAAATACGAATATGTGGAAGATCTACATTGAAATGTATGGTTCATATCACTGAAAGTTCTTATAATAGATCAAAATTAGACTCAGTTAACAGTTAATTATAAACCTGCTGAAGAAATCCTTAAAAGCTGACTGTGTTAGCAATCATGTCTGAAAACTGCTAACTTCTCATTGGAGTAATATAAATTATCATCAACCAAAGAAATTAGCACCACAATCACTAAACAAAAGAAATAAACACGTCTAAAATGTCTCAGGGTTTTTCCTCTCAGTGTCGTTTCAGGCAAGTTTGACAATTGTTTTTCTATAGTTAATAGATTATTATGAGATTTAAGTATAAAACAAACCACTGAGAGATATCAGAGATTTTCCCACATCTTGCTGTTCTCCATTTGAACACCAGGTGGCGTTCTTTTCTTTATAATCAGCACAATTTCTATTCTAGCACTAATAAGAAAGAAATAGTTTGTTTGTATGTTTGTATTTTATTGTTTCTTCATAAGACCATTCTTAAATGTTTAAACATTCTGACCTCTAAAACTGTACTGTGCATGTGAACAATACAAATAAAAAGCCCTTGATCTGGAGCTTATGTTCAGTTTATTGTATGGAGGTTATTTACAATAACATCACTGGCATTAAACATCAACAGCGTCAAGTACAAAAAGTGCAGGTAGCTGTATAATCTTACGAGCGCTGTTGCAGTTATAGTGAAGGAGACACTGGGTTTAATCTTTCTATCTATTTTTAGTTGCTCTTTCTTTCTTTCTTTCTTTCTTTCTTTCTTTCTTTCTTTCTTTCTTTCTTTCTTTCCATCTACTTCAAAGTTTTTTTTTTTCGTATTAGACTTAACATAATTCACACTTCTAGCACCCCGTAATCACGTAACTGTAGCACAATGAAATGAAAACACATTTAAAACACATGCTTTAGGTCAAAGCAAGCAAAACCTTTGAGTGTTATGACTTATCATGTTTTACAGTATTAGGTTGATATCCCTACTTCTGTCCTAGCCTGCACGTTAATGTTTCCCTGCCCTTACACGCCTGATTTGACTCAGGAGGTGCTGGTAATTAGCTGGTTATTTAATCTGGCGTGTTAGGACAGGAAAAATGTACAGGACAGGGTTCTTCCCCAGGCTAGAAATCTTAAGTTGAGCCGTATGTAGTAACAAATCCGGTACGGTTTCACATTTATTGTCCACGAGGGGGCAGCAAAGCGCTCTCATTCAGCTCAGAGTAAAGCAAAAACCGGAGGATAGATGTAAGTTTTTTCGTATGATCATTTCGTATGATTCCATGATTTGTTTCTTAATGTATTTATTATGTAAAATTCAGACGTTTGACATCATTTTATATAATTACATGTGACCACAATGTAGCCTTGAAATAATTTTTGTTTGTTCAAAAATATATGTTAAATGTTAAAGCTTTAATTTATTTTGTAGATGACGAAGTTTTTAAACATTGGCTGTTAATATGGATTTTAAAAAATGTGTTTTGTAAAATGAATAAATATTTGACATATTAATAACACATATGGGTTAAATTGTTTAAATATATTTCCCCTGTTTAATCTTTAAATTAGAAATGTGTACATCTATATACCTGGTACAGAATTCACCATAGGAACTGCTTTCAGATTAAAGTTTACAAGATATACTGTATAGGATATTAAAGGTATATAAGGTGGTGTGCACAGGGAGGGAATGTAAACTGCGCATGCGCGCGTGGTCTTAAATATTACGGAGTGTCATAATGAGTGTATTAGTGGTGTACTAATTTGCTGTAATGGGCTTGGTGTGGTGTTTATTAAGGGCCATGCGGTTTGGATTGTGGCCAAACTTCGCCCAAACTGAGCAACTTTCCCAAGTGAAGCATGTCACACGTCTCCGGCTGACATTTCAGCGAGTATTTCCGCACGTTACTCTTAAAGGTGGAATTACCTACTAGCCCATTTCGACACTACTATTTAATCCGCAGCCGCTTTAGACCCACATTCCGTGCTCAAAATATGATCACGCTTTAGGCGATGACTATACGTGTTAAACAGAGTCGGATTTTTAGAACAGGACCTGGTTCATGGACATTATCATCCGTCGCATCATAAAAAAAAAACCTGCTGTCAGTCTGTATGTGTGAGGAATAAAGCTGAGAGTGGAACAGAAATGGATGCAAATCTAAATGTATAGAAGTGTATTTTCTTTTGTTCAATATGTTGCATCACTGACGTTAATTAATACTGATGAACTTAAAAAAAAACAATTTTAAGAGATACAAATAAACGTAATATGATAAGATGAAACCGGCTATAGGATCTGGATTTCAGTCTCTTTTTAAAGATACATTTACACCAGAGGGAAAATATAAAAACACCGCGTATTTTTAGGGAGCGTGTGTGTATGTTAAAAGAAAAATCACCATTAAAATTATGTCGCGTTGGTAGCTTGATTGTGAACGAAAAATAATAATAATAAAAAAAACAATAATAATAGATCAGCATTAATATTTAATAATTAAATTTGTTCTTAACAGGGTATAATAATAATAATAATAATAATAATAATAATAATAATAATAATTTCGGGTTCATTCCTTAATACATACGCATAAGCATGACAAACATGCGATATATTTTCCTTCTTCTTCTTCTTCTCGCAAATCTATGAAGTATCATATCATTTAGGATCTAATCGAGGTGAAATCCCTGCTCTGAAAACCCACGGGATCGTTTTTAGTCTCGTGTGATAAATATTTCATATTTAATCCACCATCGACTCCTTTATCTAGACACATATTTTCAAAATGGCGCATTATAATTTATTACAACATGTTTTTTCCCCCCTAAAAATTTCGAAGTTGATTTTGTCTAACCAAGGAGCAAAAACAAGAAACAAAACAAAACAAAACAAAAAGGTTGTGGATCTAGTAATGTTATTATTATTATTATTATTATTATTATTATTATTATTATTATTATTATTATTAAATGGTAAATTATAGAGTTGTTGTTTACATTGATTACTCATATTGCAATGTACGCACTGTTTCAAAAAAAGTAGTATAAGAATAACTTATAATTTTTCTATTATTATTATTTGGCTTACAGTTAAAGATGTATGACTAACGTAACTTATTATACCGTAATTTTATAAAGCGGCAGTGTCAGTGCGTGTGTGTGTGTGTGTGTGTGTGTGTTTAACTGAAATAAGTGCACTTGAACTCATTAGATGTATTATCCTCTCAGACTTAAGCATTTCTGACCCCTGTTTAACCTCCATGTTTGCTGTAATCGATTAGAGTTTACAAGCTTCTGGATTTGCGAAACATGATGATTTATTCGGGCTGGAAATCTTTTTTTTTTTTTTTTTTAGTATTTTCTTTCCTTCTCGATGCATTGTGTCACTCCACACACCTCGCAGTAGTGTTCAGGTGTTCGGCGCTTGCGGGTGACTCCCACACCTCCGATACGCAAATGAGCTTTCCTTTTAAGGCCAGAGTCACGCCCCCTCCTGGCGAGGGCCCCGCCCAGCCCCGGCGAGAAGGTGCACGGCGCGTCTGCGGGGACGCGCGAGCCGTAAAGAGACGGATGGAGGGGAGGAGAGGAGAGGAAGGAGGGAGGAGAGGGAGTGAGATTTCTTACCCAATCCGCCTTTTCCCCGGGGATGCACGAAGCCTTCCTTCCCCGCTCCATCCCTCCCTCTTGTTCGGTCGCTAATCACTGCATTTTTACTTCCCTCTTCTTTTTTGAAGCACGCGCGTTCCGTTTTCATCCCGCTTTTTCATCCAGGCTCGCGCGTTTGCTTGCTCTTTCTTTCTTTCCTCGTTCTTCTGAGCAACTTCCCGACCAGACGCTCGCCTTGATCCGGTGCTTTTCTCCTTTGAGATGCTTGGCGAGCTCTCTCCTCCCTCTTTTAACTAAACACACACACTTGCGCGCACGCACACACTCCGAGACACACACACAAACACGCACACGCACACACCGGCTTCATCTTGAACTTGCGAGGTTTATTATTGGGAATCTAAAATAAGAAAGAGAGGAGCAACCCAGTGGGATACGGAGCGCTCGCCGCGCATTCATCAAGGACCCCTTTGGAGAGGATAAGGACCCTTGTTGACACTTTTTTTTTGGTCGCTTATCTCTTTTTGCCTCCTCCCTTTGAGTTGTTTTTGTATTACTAACTAATCCGGAGGATTTCTTTCCCCCTTTTTTCTTTTCTTCATCTTTTTGTAAAAAAAAAATAATAATAAATAAAAATATTCCGCTCGAATAGCCGGTTTCGAGGGCCGTTTTCATGTTTTCCATCCAGGACGGTCTCCCGCGGGGAGCGCTCACCATGAAGGAGGAACCGCTCGCCAGCGGCATGACTCCGGTGCGCTCCTGGATGCAGAGCGCCGGGATACTGGACGCCAACACGGCCGCGCAAAGGTGAGACATCATCAGTGTATGTGTGTGAGTGTGTGTGGGTGAACATGCACCATGCATTGTTTGTGAGTGTGTGTGTGTGTGTGTGCGCGCGCGCGCGTTTTGGGTGAACGTGCATCATGCACCATGCGTAGCCGTTTAAAGAGGCGCAAAGCGAACCGCTGGAGTTGTACAGCTGTAGCGCATGAGCGCATACACATCTAGTGCGTAAAATGAAGCTGTGCATCCCAAACTTCTTAAAAGTAAAGTCAGTGCACACACGTAGAAGCTTAAACTTACTGGGTCATAAAGAAGTGCTTAAAAATTACTGCAGATGTTATTTCATCCACTGTATACAGTTGGCCCTGTGGCGCGTTTTTTTATTCAGTGTACAAGCAGGATTATTAAACACAACTGAAGGTTTGAGTGTGTAAGAGTTTAACATGTCATGCATGAAGGGAATCCCCTTTATTATTATTTTTTTTATTTTTTAGACATCTACAGCTACGGTGTTGGTGCGTTGTAAAAATCACAGCACCTGATGCGCCTGCTGAGAAATGACTTTAGAAATGCTGACTGAGCTGTAACTGAAGTGCTTATCCAAGTCAAAGTCTGATAAATAAAATAACAGATAAAATAATAACAAAAAAAGTTTGGAATAAGGATGAAATTTATATAACATTTGATTTATTATTTTTTTGAACGTTGAGCTGTTTTTTGGTGCATGCTAAAAAACAAACAAACATCCAGTTACTTTATTTGCGCATGCATTCTTGTGCACACACACATTCATACACAAATATATATTCATTTAACCACACTGTCAGCAAAATTATTCCACATATAACAAAAATAAAACAGCGCATAGATTATATCTATCAGAGCCGAGCCCGAATCCGACAGCGACAGCTTCTCGGATTAATTAATTGCAGATTCATTAGGCCTGTTTGTGCACAGGTGCCGAGACATTTCCTATAAACCTTAAAGACATTGCGCAGTATCGCCGTGTCATTGTTTAAGTATCGCAACTGATTAAATTGTCTCTGATTTCAGATAAACTTTCTGTACGCATCAGGTGGAACTGGACACACTTTCACAACTTATAAAATGCTGATGAAAAGTTTGAGACAATATTTTTACCTAAAAAAAAAAAATCACAAAAAGTCAAATGAGCAAAGAATTAAACAAAAAATAGTTTTTCTCCTTTTAGAGGTCAGGCATTATTATTATTATTATTATTATTGTTATTATTATTATTATTATTATTATTATTATTATTATTATTATTGTTATTATTATTATCACGTGCATGTTTGGTTAATAATGTATGCGTAATATAACAAATGTAACTAAAAATACTATTAAAAAATACTCCAGTCAAATATTTAAAGCTGTTTTGGACAATAAAATGTAGAGGTATTAAGAAGATAATGTTATAATATGAAAATGCAATAACAACACAATTAATAAACAACAACACAATTAAATACAAAATGCTATAAATGAACTATTCCATGTGAGTCTTTATAATCTAAAACAAACCAGCTTCTGAGACACCTGCTTTGTTGATCGACTTATGATTTCTTGCACATATGCATTACGAGCTATGTCTTTATATATCTATTTTATATTTATTTAAAAGTGAGTTCTAAAAGTCTGTTTTATTATATGAACATATTAATTGGATATCATAATAAATATTTGCAGGCAGGAGGATTACATATTTTAGGAGTTCAGGAGGACAAAAATTGAGTAAGATTATTTAGTGCAAAATAAAGCATTTATAATTAAATAACCTTTTATTATGGCTTATTAGATCATATTTAGATGCTGCTCATAGAAGTTGATATTTTGTAATAATAATAATAATAATAATAATAATAATAATAATAATGAAAGTGAAAAGTAGACTATGAGAAGATTGTTAATTAATAAATAGATGGTGACAAGAGCTCTTACAGGCTTTAATTTATTTCTAATTAGAAATGAATGAATAGCTGAACGACGCTTTGTGCTTGGTGCTCTCGAGACTGATGCGTGTGAGGTACAGGTGTGGTTTTACACTCCGAGGTGCTGATGAGTTGGTTGGAGAGGAAGTGTAGATCACGGGAAACTGACACGCTAAAAGATTTATTTGTGGTGTTTTGGTTGCAGTGTAGCTTATGAGCAGGGAATATATATATATATATATATATATATATATATATATATATATATATATATATATATATATATATATATATATATGTATATATGTGTGTGTGTATGCGTATGTTTGTGTGTGTGTGTGTGTTGACACACTGTGTTCAACGTGTGAGGGCGGTTTACTCAGGAATCTGATGCAAACTGGATTAGTCTTGATGGAAGGCAAGGTGGAGACAGACAGAGCAATTTCAATAGACTGTCTGGGGGGGGGGGGGGGG
>JAAGKR010000622.1:104289-177898 GCA_011419295.1 Clarias macrocephalus | reverse complement strand
CATCCAGATGCAAGTAAGCCATTTGTTGTGGAGGTGGACGCTTCGGATGTGGGCGCCGGAGCCGTTCTCTCCCAACGAGGTCCAGACCAGAAGCTACATCCTTGTAGTTTCTTCTCCAGGAAATTTAACCCCACTCAGCAGCGATACGGGGTAGGGGACCGCAAGCTGCTGGCCATAAAGTGGGCCCTGGAGGAATGGCGACACTGGCTCCAGGGCACCAGAGAGCCGTTCATCATCTGGACCGACCATCAAAACCTAATCACCATCCGGAATCTAAGACAGCTCAACCCAAGACAGGCGCGGTGGGCTCTTTTCTTCAAGCACGACAATTTCCATCTGTCGTACCGCCCGGGGTCCAAGAACACCAAAGCCGACGCCCTCTCTCGACAATACGAAGAGGACGTTCCCCGGGCAGACCCCGCGCCTGTCCTCCCACCATCCAAGATAATTGCACCTCTCCGCTGGGATTTGGAAACAAGAGTTCGCCAGGCACAGGCTGCGGAAATGGAACCGGCAGGAGTGCCGCCTGGACGACTCTATGTGCCTCGTGACATCAGAACGGAGGTCCTTCAATGGGGCCACTCATCCCCCCTCTCCGGACACCACGGCAAAACGCACCCTCCAATTCGTCCGGCGTGCCTTCTGGTGGGTGTCCATGGCAAAGGACACAGAGGAATTCGTCCAGGCATGCCCAGTGTGTGCCAGGGCTAAAGACACCAATCAGCCAACACCAGGGGAACTTCAACCACTCCCGGTTCCCCGTCGGCCCTGGACACACATTGCCGTTGACTTCATCACGGGCCTGCCGGTCTCCGAAGAGAAGGATACCATCATGACCATCGTCGACCGATTCTCCAAAAGCCGTGCACTTGGTGGCCCTCGCCGGAATTCCGTCAGCTAAAACCACAGCCGAGCTGATATTAGAGCATGTAGTCCGCTTGCATGGGTTCCCAAAGGACATCGTCTCGGACAGAGGGCCCCAGTTTACTGCTCGATTCTGGAAGGCCTTCTGCCATCTGATCAACTCCACCTGTAGTCTCTCATCAGGATACCACCCTCAGACTAATGGTCAGACGGAACGGGCCAACCAACTGGAGCGCTATCTGAGATGCTTCGCCGCCGATCGTCAGCGCTCCTGGGCCCGCTACCTCATCTGGGCTGAACTCTCCCACAATCTCCATGTTTCGTCCGCCACCGAGTTGAGTCCATTTGAGGTATGCCACGGTTTCCAACCTTCGATGTTCAACCACCAAGAACCGGAGGTTGATGTGCCGTCGGCCCAACGGTTGGTCCGTAGGTGTCGGCAGCTGTGGGACCAAGCAAGAGCAGCCATCCATCGTGCCAACATTCGCTACACCACTCAACATCGCCGTCGACACCCTCCGGGACGGTTGTACAATGTAGGTCACAAGGTCTGGTGAATCTGCATCTTCACACAGAATCCCGTAAACTTTCACCCAGGTTCATCGGCCCTTACCGTGTCACCCTCCGGATCAACCCTGTCACCTACCGGCTCCAGCTGCCTGCGGCGCTCCGAACCCACCCGGTATTCCACACCTCTCAGCTCAAACCCTTTATCACTTCACCTATGGTTCCACCCACCCACCCAACTCCTCCTCCCTGGATCATCGAGGGCGGTCATGCCTATACTGTACGGCGGATCCTCGAGTCGCGGCCTCGGGGCAGAGGTATGCAGTACCTGGTCGACTGGGAGGGCTATGGTCCCGAGGAACGGTCTTGGATCCCGGCCCGGTTCATTCTCGACCCCGAGCTTATACGGGACTACCGTCGTCGGGTATCCTCCACCCCAGGACCATCAGGAGCCGGTCCTGGACGGGGGGTACTGTCATGCGCACTCAACGCAACCGGCACTAGGACCCGGAAGTAGTACGGTCGCGATTCAGGAAGTATAAAAGGAAACAAGATGGCGCCGCACATCACTCAGTCATTGAGTTTTCCAATGCCATTTCTCCAATTTCGTGAGTACTCACCATTTTGTGCCATTTTCCTGATTGAGTGTGTGTTGTTAGAACGCGGGTTTAATTGTGTAAACTCTTGCTCTCTGTGTGAGACAGTTCTAAGAATAAATCGCGTGGTTATCCTGCCTGCTCGCGCTGCTTCCGCGTTTGGGTTTATCCTCCACGCTACACGGGCAAACTGCTAGTCTTCTGATTCGCCTCCGGTTGTCCCGTGACATGTTTGATGATTGTGCCATTCGGTTATGTCTTACATATTAACTTGAGTCCTATAAGAAATAAAATAAGTTCGTTTTTGCCTTCTCACTCATGTTTTAAACCTTTCTTTAAAAAAATGGTACACATCTTGCAAATTCTCTTAAGGTATGCAAACTTTTGAGCACAAAATAAGTAATTATACCAGAAATCATACCAGATATAACATGATAACATGATCTAAAAATGTCCATGTTTTTACCAAAATTAATAAGGAATAAATAAATGTACAATTCATTGGCTGGCGTTCATGAAACCTTGTACGCATTACAAGAGATCAAATGTTTTAAGCCAATTTATTTAAAAATATCAATACAAGTTATATTAATTATTTGCAGGACTGGTTTAGACATGGTTTGACAGGCAAAGTATATAAAGTAAACTTAATCAGATGTGGTGGAATCATCTAGAATACCAAACAACTCGAAGGTTTTTTTGTTCTGGAATTTCCAGGAGTAACTTTTCCAGAATTTTTAAAACAGATTGTGCAGAATGCCTTGAATGCAGGATGTCGGGATGCCTTGAATGCCTGACACATAGCGCACTGAATTCAATCTTCTTCCGCTCCTCTTCAGTCTACCACTCATTCATACGAAGAGCCAAAAAGTGGAGTTTTGAAATAAGAGCATTTATGGGCCTACAGTACAATTATGAATAGCAGATATTTACTTTGTTTGCTTTTCTCATGAAAACTAAAAATGCCAACTATTTTGTATTTTTGTTCACAATGTAACGGTAAACTAATGATGGCTGTTGGAGCAAAGCCATGAGGGATTATGTACAGTAGGTCAACTGGGAGGTTAGGTCCACACTGGGAAATCTCCAGGTACTTCCGATGGCTAGTTCAGTCCCACCTGTAGAACAGGATGTCAAGGTCAACATATCCTTCCTCATAATAAAGGATTTAATCGGGCATTGAATCGGGTAGGATTATGTTCAGGAGCTTCACAAGAATCTCAGCTGAAACATTTGGAACTGGACAACGTCCCAAGACTCGATTTTTGCTACGACAATGAACACTGCAATATCAAGACCAAGTGGGGAAAAAAAAGCGATTGTGGTGCTTAATGCTTGACTATCCATCCGGAAAGCAGCACAAGGCCAGGGCTTGTCAGTGCTCGCAGACTGAAATGAGGTTTACACTGCCAAGGAGGTAGAAGTGTGAGCTGGCCAAGGTTATGCTCATTAAAGCAAAGAGAGAAAAAAAAGACAATTAGTGTGACAGTGCTTCTGTCTCACACACCACTGTTATCTGGGGTTCCTGTGAAATTTTATCTAAGGAAATAAAAGGTCTTCTGGTGCGGATATCACAGATAGGGAGGCAGATTTGCTTTGTGTTATCCGTATAGTATTACTCACGACTACAGCAGGGAAGCAGCTTTCTGTTATAAAAATACCAGAGTAAGCACCCATACTGATACAGACGCAGATACGTCACGTATAATGTCCTTATAGTGCTTACTCATAGGGTTTGGGACAGCTGCTGTATGATCTATAATCTACATAATCTAAAGCAGAAACATATATATCGAACTAGGAAAATGTTGATGCATGGAAACATTTATTTTAAATTTTTAGGTCAGGGCTTTGTCACAGGTGGTTTTAAAATTTTATATTATGAGGGAAAAAGTGTAAAGAACACAGAACATATTGGCCATATTTAAAAGAGAACAAAAGAGCGAGGCTGTTGAAGGAAAACTGTTATGATTTTTTTTTTGTTTACTGTAATGCAAATAAAATCAAATAGCTTTCTACAAAATTAGATCTAACTATACATTTAAAAATGCTTATTATTGGCCTCCCCAAGTGGCGCAGCAGGAAAGTGCCTGCCCTCTTATCCGAAGCTCGCGAGTTCGATTCCCGGGTCATGCTGTAGCCTCCCGCAGCCAGAGATCTGATCTCTCTTAGAGGGGAGGGGAAGACAATCATGGGCATCTGTAAGCTCACACAAGTAGAAGGAGCGGATAGTGTTGTCCTCCGTGTGAGTGAGCGGTTCGACAAGATGCGGTTAGCTGGTGTCACATGGCTCTATGTGATAATTTTCAGACCTCTCTGACTCGTAGTACTATAGTTACCCTAATGTGGGAGTGGCCTAATGATGGGTGGGAATTGGACCCGACTAAATTGGGGAGAAATCTGGAAAAATCCTCCCAAATAATAATAATAATAATTTTAAAAAATATGAATTTATTAACTAACAGGCAAATTAATTTAGAACTCTGTCATGCTTTAATCTGTATGTCAGCCTGTTTTAAAGTGCTTAAATTTTTTTTTTTAAATCGGTGTGCATCTGATAGCCACTGCACAAGAATATTATTAAAAAAAACATAATCACAGTCCTGATCCTATCAGAAATAGTCATGTTTTCTGTAATTACAACGATTATAGAAAACATATTGAACAAAACATAACTGGTAATAGTTTTATATAGATTCAATGCCTAGACATTTCAGAATCAAAAGTATACATTTATACAGATGTTTAAAAAAAACAAAGCTGCTCATGATTTTCCTCCCAGAGGAGTTATCCCTCCCATCGTAAACATTTCATAGGCACAGCCAGAGGATGTCCTCTCTACTTTGGTGATACTGAGCCACCCATTTCAACCTGCAGACCAACAGGGCATGAAGTGAATGTGCGGGTTATGCAGCTTCAGCGCGTTGATCTGATAAAGCTTTTAGAATAACTACCACCGTCTGCAGCGTACATGCACGACATTCCACAAACACAGGAAATGAAAGCGTGAAAGAAAAGAGAATGAAGCCCTCTTTGACAACAAAGAAATACCTATAAGCTAACAGAGGGAGTGATCCATTAACTTTTTTTTGTGTGTGCGTTTGAAAGGTCAGTTCCTTGTAATTATTGCTCCATTAATCCTCCTGTGCCAACAACATTCCCTACCAAATAGTCATTAATGTCCTGCTTGACCAAGATAGCCAATGAAAATGTTTTCTCTCTCCAAGATCACTTCCTCCGCGTCATGCCAGAGTAACACGCCAAGGTCGCCGAGGCCACTAGTCTCCTCTGTAGCTCTACGACCCAAAAAAACAAGCTTGTGAATCAAGATGCCGAGAACTTCGGAAGCTGCGATGTATGTTCAGGGCAACAGTTAATTTCTCTGGCACTGTAGTAAAACTAATAATTGTTTAAGAGTTTGAGGACATGAGGCAACACTACCTTAAATCAAGTTCCGCAACCAAGTGCCACGTGGAACATTTCTTCTATAAGCACTGATTTCAGTTATATTCTGCTTTATTAATGTAATCATAATAACATTTAAATTCACATAATTGTATAATACATATCGTAAGTGTAATGGCTAAAGCATTGCAAGATTTTAGTTGTAGTACAAAAGAGATGAAGTGGATGCATAGATTAAAAACAAAAAAGTGGTATAATACAGCAATGAGAGAAAGTATAACTAATGTGAACAATAACATGACAGCACCTCCAGGGTTCATATCTCGCCTCTGGCCGGTGTACTGTATGTGGAGTTTACAGGTTCTCCCTGTACTTTGTTGTTCTTCAGTTACTGTACCTGAAACCAGTCAAAAACATGCACGGTAGATCGACTGGTGTTTGCAAATTGCCAGAAGTGTACGATTAGGTAAGAGGTAGTGAGATTGTGTGCATCTCTGCCGTGTGGTGGGATGGCACCCCATCTAGAGCGTCTCCTGTTCTGTGCTCTGAATAGACTCCAGGTTCCCTGCAGCCTAACACAGGACAAGCAGTATAGAAAATGAATGAATGCAATGAATATTTAATGTAAAATTAATGTAAAATTATGCAGTGGCAAAGAGGGTGGTACAGTGTGTTAAGGGTCTGAGTTACTGATCGGAAGGTTGGCAGTTCAAGCCCCAGCTCCATCAGGTTGCCACTGTTAGGCCCTTGAGCAAGGCCCTTAACCCTATCTGCTCCAGTGCCGCATCACAGCTGATCCTGCGCTACACTCGGATATGTGAGGAAAGAATTTCACTGTGTATTAATGTATATGTGATGATTAAATGCTTAGTTAAGCTTAATAATTTCATAATTCCAATGTTTTCAGAATTCGTACAGTAACTATGGCAGCCATGACGTGCCAACACACGATTTATTGAGCTTTAATAGAGCCCCGTTTTTATTCAGATTGACAGCTGACTGCATGACTGCATGGGATAAAAGGATGACGGCACCCAGAAGCAGACGGATTTTTTGGTTTGCTGCAGGTGGATAATTTAAGTTCGGCTTTTTATTTTATAAGGAGGACTTCAACAGACATTCAGTATTTTATTCGAAAGTAACCTTCAACCCACCACATTGTTGTTGCATGCAGAAATAAAATTTCATCTTCTTTGTTCATTGATTTCATAAATTCAACACGTTATAGTTTTTTTTATACATAGCATAAAGTATATTTTGCAGTGTAAAGTGTAAAGTAAAATATGCAGTGTTATCTTCATTTTAGATGTGAATAGGGTTTTGTGACTCCAGGTGTTTTCTTTTCTGTGGGAAACGGGTCCAAATGGCTTTTGGAGTGTTTAAGGTTGCCGACCCCTGCACTAGTTAATCTGGATTGTGGAGGTTGGTGGAACAACTCACATTACAATTTTTCCTCAGTGAGCACCCTGCAAAAGCTTTTATGCATCACTGAGGGTTTCAATCCAAGAAATTTACAGATTTTTTCATCGAGTCATTTTCAACAATAAAACAGGATGTTCACTGAAGCAATTCAAACTGAAATTGCAGAAATTGAATAGTGGCATTATAGCAGCAAAACATAATGAGGTCCACAGCTGGCATCTATTTGCTCCAAGTTCATGTCATTGGAAGCTTACGTCATTATTATGTCTTAATATGCTCCTTTCATACCCCACATACAGAATATGAATAATATGGTCTCATTTTAAGTAGGCACATGATTCTAATTCGTTTTGAATAACCGTATTGTTCATATTGGAAAACAAATGTAAAACAAAGAGAAACTACGTGAAAATATAGGGCGATTAATTTCATTTCAAGATTTAATGGCAGGCATGCGCTCTACAATATGTTGAAAAAAAAAAAGATTAGTCAAAGCAAACGAATGCAACTGCAGAATAAAAGATTTATCTTGCAATATAAATCTCACAAAAACAAATTCAAATAAAAAATCTATTAAACAGTGTGATAAAAAAGTATTAAGGAATCTTTGAATAATAAATTTTAATCCAGTGCCTTCAATGAGAATTTCAGTGAAAGTGTGTGGATTAAGGTCTGGGTAACCACATACACTATGTTGCAACCGTCAAATGCCATTAACTCAATGAGCATGACAGACAAATTCCTTTAGACACAATATATTTTCACATCAATATTTTCTTCCCATCAATCATGTGTGATCGTGCAGTAATTACATAACACAAATGGGTGACGAATGGATTTAGGAAGCAGCTGGACTGTTCCTAAGTGGGTCTTTTAGAGCTGTGTAAAAGGGTCAGGTCACACAGATGTCAGACCTTCCCCTGAATGTGCGTCATACGCTTTTCCCATCTGTTCTTCTTCACTACATTTCTATCCATGCAAGAGGCACTGATGTTAGTGCCCGCTGTATGGAACCTTCTTTGCCATCACTGAGAGTTTTATGATATGACAGGTGATTATGAAACTATGTACACAATGAGACAACAGGAATCAATAGGCAAGGGAAAGACTTGAAGATATAAAAAGGGATACTTTTTAAATAATATACTGTAAATGGCCTTGTTTTAATTGGATAGCATGTAAACAGCAGGTAAAAGACCATCATACTGTACAAATTCAGACACTTACAGAATCCTCGGATTTCTGGCTAATAGGACCTTCACTAAAGAAATCATCAGGGAGATCATCACGCCGGCTCAGGGTGAACTCACGGATGAAAACAGCTTCTCCATCACTAGCATCCACCCACACCTGAGAAAAAAACAAGCAGTATTACTGTAGTTCATGTTCCCTAATGATGGCACGGTGTATTGAGTAATGTTTTACTAGGCAGTCTTTTTCGTTCTCATTATATATCCCATGTAGGACAAAACAGTGATTGAGATGGGAGAGCACTGGCAGCATTACATTGCTAAGGGAATGATAAGAAACATATAAGAACACAACTACTGTGTGTCTGAGATCCACTAGGCCTTGTCAAATATTTGCCCAGTGCTCCCTTATGTTCTTTGAAAACAATGAGACTTCTCCATTAAAGGCTAACACCACTGTTTCTGTTCCCCACTCCTCCAGCGTACCACAAGAATTATTATAAGTATTAAAATTATTATTCCAAGCATTTCATGCACATTAAAATGGATTTTCAATCTGTTTGCTTCACTAAACGGTTTATGTTATGTGGTCAGCCCCTGCTGTGCTGGGTATCCCTTTCGTGTTTGAAAAAACTTCCCGTATTAGAAGTCACACCAGGGGAGAGCTTGGACGGGGCCCATTAACAACAGCAATCATTCTCAAGGATGCACAGGCTCATGAGCGCCAGCCTCGGCTGCTCTCCTAGGGCCATAAACGCCCCATAATGAATAAGGTCACTTGTAGGCCTTGGAGGGTCTGTGCCAAGCTGGTGCTTATGGGGGCAAATAGGGGCGCCTTCAAATCTACTAAGGAATGTCTCCAAGATATGGACCAAGGAAGCTTGAGTAAAAAAAAAAAAAAAACAACTAAACAAAACAAACATGTGCTAATACTTATAGTTTAATACATTTTGACTAGCAAGGGGTTCTTTATTTACCAAATTGTTTGGCAAGTTGTAAAAATTTACAGGACTTTAACAAAACGTTTAAAAAATAGTTTGATAAAAGCAAATGAACCTAAACAATAACTGTTAAAAATTTTCAATTACAGTATATATACACAGAATCATCTATAACTTTAAAACCTATTCGAGATTAAAATCAGTTAGGTCTTTGGTTCCCCTTGTGCCTTTCGGGCAGCTCTGGTCCCTCAGGATGTGGCTCCGCAGGATCTCTGTGGTAGGCTGAGGAGGCTGATACCGGGACATTAACAGTGGATCCTTTGGGTGTTGTGGGTTGTGGGGTGGATCCTCCAGATTGCGCTTGTTTATTCGGAACGACCCATGGGTGATGGATTGGATTAGGATCTGGTGGACTTGGGGACTTTGGGCCGGGTCAACAATCTTGAACTACTTGCTGGCTGAACCCTGTGTACGACAGGCTGTAATGTGCTGGATGTTCTGATAACTTTCTGTGTAGACCAGTTGGCAATTTGTGTCAGATTGGCTTTTCTTTGGGGTCGGACCAGACAAGCTAACCTTTGGTCCGCATAGATGTGCCGGGGTTCCCATAATCCTGTCACCAGTTCACTGGTATATAATTGATAAACGAGGTTATTCAATTCACCTGGTGGTGGTGTTACTGTTATGCTATTTGGTATATAGTATCTGGGAATGTTTATTAAAAATCTATTAAAGATAGGCTATTTAAATTATAAATATACAGTATCTCACAAAAGTGAGTACACCCCTCTAATTTCAGCCACCATTTTAGTCTATCTTCTTAAAGCACAATACTATAGAAATGAACCTTGGATATATTTTAGAATAGTCAACGTGCATCTTGTACTGTATAACATTACAGATAATGCTATTAATTGATACAGATTACTTTGTAGCATCAACTTCCACTCCTCCAAATTGTTATCACAGAGCTGACGGATGTTAGCCACATGCCGCTTCACCACCTTCCACTTGAGGATGCCCCACAGGTGCTCAATTGGGTTCAAGTCTGGAGACAAACTTGGCCACTTCAACACTTTTACCTTCAGCTTCCTCAGCAAAGCAGTTATCATCTTGCGGTGTGTTTGGGGACGTTATCATGTTGAAAAGCTGCTGTTTGGCCCAGTTTTTAAAGAAGGGCATCATGTTCTGCTTCAGAATGTCACGGTACATGCTGAAATCCATGTTTCCCTCAATGAACCACAGCCCCCTAGTACCAGCAGCACTCATGCAGGCCCAGACCATGATGCTACCATCACCATGCTTAACTGTAGGCAAGAGACAATTGTCTTGGTACTCCTCACGAGGGCGTCGCCACACATAGTGGACACCATCTGAACCAAACAAGTATATCTTAGTCTCATCAGACCACAGGACATAGTTCCTGTAATTAATGCACAGGTTGTCTTCTGCAAACTGTTTGCTGGTTTACTGTGAGCCAGCTTCTGGGATGACGGCCATGCGAACCAACTTGTGCACTGACAAACTGACCCCCCGCTTCTGCAATTCTACTTCTCAAATCCTCTGAGAGTTCTTTGCTATGAGGTGCCATGTTGGTCATCCAGTGGTAAGTATGAGTGAATTGTACTCAAAGCACCAAATTTTAAATCTATTATATATCTATTATATCTATTATCTATTTTATATCTATTATAAGTTACACAAATTTGTATAATCTTGTAAGAATTTGTAAGAATTTGTTCTATCAAGCTGTTAAACACATGAACATGATGAATAAGACATGTGACTTTGCATGGTTAAACAATGTACAGCTGTTATCACGTAGGGTGTACTCACTTTTGTTGACAGCTATTTTGACAATAACGGCTGTATGTTGAGTTTTTAGAGGACAGTAAATCTGTTATACTGTTATAAGGTACAAGCTGCACATTGAGTACTCTAAAATATATACAAGTTTCATTTCTATAGTATTGTCCTTTGAGAAGATATACTAAAATGGTGGCTGAAATTAGAGGGGTATACTGGTATAAATGGTTAATGAGAACCTACATAACTCCCGTTAAACTGCATCGTATGTCTGCTAACATCCCAGATGTGTGCTCTAAATGTCGGGATGAGAAAGGCACATTATATCATTGTCTTTGGAGATGTCAAAAAATACAATACTTTTGGAAAAATGTTATTGAATGTATGTCGAACATGCTCGGTGAGAATATTCCTCTGAATGTTAAACTTTGTGTACTTGGTATATACCCACTGGAGTCTACTTTGAAGCAGACTAAGCTCATAGATTTTGGCCTCCTTCAGGCTAGGAGAGTTATTGCCTTGAGATGGAAAAGCTTGGAAGTGCCATCCTTGAAAATGTGGAAAAAAAGAGATATTGAACTGTATCGGACTGGAGAGACTAACATATGTTGCAAAGGGCAAGCAGAGAAACTTTGAACGGCTTTGGGAACCATACATAAATATTATGTAAAGGTGAATACAGACTTTACTGGACATTGTACCGATTTCTACTTGGACATTGCAAATACTGTCTCTGACCAATTTATTTATTTTTAATTAATTAATTTGTTTATTACATATCTTATTATTACAATTTTTGTTTTAGTTTTTTTTTTCTTTTTTTTTTTCCCGTAACTAAAGCGTCAATTATAAATTGAGCATGTTTGTACTGAGTGGTGTGTGATTGTATTCCGGTTAAAGTGTTGTTTGTTATGTGGTTATATGAAAAGTCAATAAATAAATAAATAAATAAAAAATAAATAAAAAAAGATTAATAAAACAATCTATGATCTCTAAAAAAAAAAAAAAGAAAAGCATAAAAAGAGGGGTATACTGACTTTTGTAAGATACTGTGTATTTGGCTATGATATTCTCACAAAAATGTTTCTTGGTAATGGTTTTGTCCCTAAAATGGTCTGTTACCTTCTGTATTCGTTTTAATCTTTATTATATTTAATGATCCTTACCGAAGGGGGTGAGCGGGCACACCCTTGTAAGTGTTTAGTTATCGCAACTTTCCATTATTATTACTGTACCAGGTGTTTATTATGTGCCTGTGTTTACATAGCCCATGATTGCTGTAGCTCATTGTGCGACCTTGCCGGCAAACTGTATAATACTGGTTTAATGATGAATTGCAAGGTTTTCTATTATACATGCTAGCTAGGAGAATTGCAAGTAGTTTGGATGGTTCCTAGATCCATTAAAGTTTACTGTAGTTCCGTCTAGCAATTAAGCCAAATTCCTGTTTGTTGTTGACTTACTGTAATTATTGCTATGTAACAAACATTGTTTTTGTGTTGCAGTCATAGAATCATGATGCTGCTTTACATTTGCACAAAAGTTTCCTTATTAAGCAATGAAAAAGTGTGCAGGCCAGAAATGTGAAAAACACACATTCTAGGTCTCAAAGTAAAAAAAAAAAAAAAAAAAAAAAGAGGCGGGAATTCCGCATACCATCTCTTTCTAAAAATTGAATAGGTCAACAACACACTGCTAATTTGAAATAATGTTATCTAAAAAAGGCATATGACTAAAGAGCAAGTAATATGACGCAGAGAACTTCGGCATAAATGGAAATTCCGAGCATGTTCTGACTTCACGTTGCACTAAGGCATGGGAAAACAAGATACGCTTCTTTGAGCAGGACCTGTCTCTAGCTGCCATCAGAGGAGGACGTGGATGAACACAGTAAATGCATGTCATACAAGTTTACATGCAACATCAAAAGGCTTCGAAAAAACAGGCCTTCATGTGCCAGATAATATTTTTGAAAGTCATTCAGTCACCCAGCGCTATTGGGTGTGTGGTTTTTTGGCCAACTGCCACAGCCCCAAGGCATTGCTGATGTTACAGAGCGGGTTTTTATCACGTTCTTGGCAGCGGTAACGCATTCAACAACTTCCAAGTACTGGTTTACTTGCTATGTCCGCAATAGCCTGAACCCTTGAGCAATTACTAGCCATTGTATAAGTCATGCCCAAAACCCAGAAATAGATCACTATTTTCAACTGGCCTTTGCAAAAGACATTGGCAGGAATGCCTAGGAACTGACAACAAGTAAAACATTCAACTAATCAGACTCTAGACACGAGACATAAATAATGGGTACAAATGGAATTCTTATTAACCAATAAGCCTTTTTTCCAATTTACAGAGATAACCTCAGAGTTTTTGACAACCAGCTGACATTTTTCGGCTGTAGCGTGGTTTTCGGTAAAAGGCAACCATGAAATGATATCCTGAACAAAACAGGTTAAAGCTTTGGCACATTTTTTAGGACAAATTCTTTAGGGTCACAGACACAATCCCTCCAGTGATAAAAAGGTACCTTTAAAGCCTCATCCTATGCGACTCAATAGTTTATCTATATCATACTGTCCTATCAATCATACCCACGTTTATCCAAAAAAGAGAAGGCCGCCGAGTGAAACCTGGCTGAACTACAGCCTAATGGAGCACGGCAGCCAAGTCTTTTCTAGAATGTTTAAGACAAATTTATCAAATTCCCTTCTTAACATCTTGCTTAAGAAAACAAGCCAGCTGTTAAAATCAGCTGTCATGGGGCCTGTACTCCCACTGGACATAGATGTTAAGTGCTGGCAGAAATCTCTTTTCTTAAGTCAACAACACTCTCCATGGAAGCCTATGTCCTTCTGTTGTGCTTCCGTTATGTCATCCTTATAAACCTTCTGTTAATGAATTTCGCAAGATTATAATATTAGAAGTCGCAATCTAACTTCTAAGCACTCGTGCCTAAGAAAATATTATAGCAATTTGCTTGACTGTTTGGACAACCTGAAGATATGCTTTCTTCAAAGACACCACTTTTCAATGAGCAGCTAAATGAAGGTTAATCATGCATCGCTGTAATCTGCGCGGGAACGGGTTTGTGTGTCAGCACTGACTCCTGTTTCTGGAAGAGTCTCGGCTCAGTCGTACCTTTAGAAGATCTGGAAGATCTCCGCCAGTACAAGTAGACAGAGAAGCACTTCTGTAAGTCCATAAATGTACCATAAATGTAAACACCTGTTATTCCAAGCTTTAAACAGAGGCAGTTTAAAGGGTGGTCACTTACAGATAATAAATACTTTCCATATATGAAGCGCATTAGAAATATGTTCGCTATTTCTGGAAAGGAAGACATCATCATGCAAAACAACTCCACTAATGGCAACTCGCAAAACATAAACAGGACACTTAAGACTAAACTTTTAAAAAGATACTAATTTAGCATGGGGTTCCATCAACCTAATCCCACTGAGTGCACCAACGTAGTGAAGAGATGTGACTTCCAACACTAACAGCGATGATGATGAATGCATGCGTATGCGTACTGTATGTGCTAGAGAGTGAGCAATGTGTGCTTTTTTTTCCTTTGGCAGTGAGATCGAATTTCAAAGTACAAGAGTGGTGCACTGAGACAGAGGGAAAGTGATCCCAGGTCACAACAGGCCTACAGAAGAACACAATCAGAAATAATAACACCAACCCGATATCATAATTTGTCTTTCCTAGTGGGAGGTTCCAGGTACGAGAGCTGAGGGAAATGAAAAGAAGGACCGCATATTCTGCGTGCAATCCCAACCCCGACTTCTGTTTCATTCATAGCCTCCTAAGATTAATAAGATATCTTTCACTGTTTTGATAACAGAGTGCTCCTTTCCTCCCTGCTCCTGACTGTATGAAATGAAACAGGAAGAGGTATTTTGCTAATCTCCTTTTAAAGGGATCAGTGCAAGGTTTCTTTTAATGCTTGAGTGATGAGGAATTCTTGAATGATGTTCACTGATGTGCCACTTGTCTTTTGTTCTCCTTCCTTTTAAAACCACTAGCGCTTTCACTCGTGACAGATATCCCTTTTTTTCCCCCACAAGCGTTCAATCTCTTTCCTAAGGGGAAATTTTGTCATCGCAATGTTTCTCATACTCATGCTGTGCAGTGGCATGCTGCAATGGCATGTCATGATGTATAGGATGACACAGGCGAAGATATACCCACAATATGTACTTGCTATAGAAAAGAGATGTCAGGGATGCCAGTGATAAAAGCAGCGATAATGACAAAAGAAATGACAGGGTCTTACTGTAGATGGCTTTGAACATTATCTCCTTTGGTGCTAAAGTTCCCCTTCATGCACTATGGCTGAGTAAGTAGAAATCACTGTCCTATGGAATTTGCTTTCTCTCTGTTTGTTGCAGAACCTGTGTTCCCTGTGCAAGCATTAACTTAGAAAGTAGTTTTGTTTAGATGGAAGGTAAGTAAGCTAACGATGAAAAAAAAAAAAAAAAACCTATGGAAGGAACCGTCACAGTCTTGGACAAAAAAGCTAATGCTGATCGCTACAGTCCTCATTGCCATTTCAAAAGGTCTTAAAATAAGACATTTGTCTCCCTCTCCAGACTAACTGTCTGTGTTAGGAATAATTTATCTTTTTCTTCCCATACCTTTTATAGCGCAAGCATCTCTATCTTACGGCCAAGTTATGTAAAGCAATCCTGCGTGAGATCTGAGAATACCTTGCATGGTGCCAGTCTGACAAAAGTAGCCGTGACAGCACCGAATCCTTTGCCTCTTATGGAAATATGAAGCCACACGATCTTGACAAAGCCTGAAGAGAAAGGTGGCGACTTGAAGTGGTGATTTAGATGTCTGTTGCTTTCCGGCCCATGACTAACTCACAGCCCATTTATCTTCTGCTGTTTAACGGTTAACATTCCTGAAAGGCTTTTGGACTATAAATGCATTCTGCCATGCAAACCTGGAAGTGTCAGACTGTCCCGCTGCAGCCCTCACTGCAGACAATTCTAGTATTTGATTAAGATGGTCTTAAAGTTAAACTTATTTAATGTTGGTATAGAGTATATGTATCTCTACTAATACAGTATTCTTCACCCCTAATTATATATATATAACATGTCATCCTGAAACCTATTTGCAGTACATGCCCTAATTTGTCTCTTATTTTAATTCATTTACTTTTCTTTTTAAAAAAGTCTGCTTTTTGGATACAGTATTAGTGTACGAGTAATTTAATCCTACAGACTCATGAAGGCTTCTATAGGTACATAAATCTACAGTACTTACTGTATATAATCTAATAGACTATTTTCAGTTTTTATTATTATTATTTTTTTTAATAGAGCTGAAAAAAAATCTAACTTCATTAGCTCTCCTTGGATAAAGAGATGGCACAAGGAGTTATATTGAGAGTGTCATTTTCAATCTTACAAAGCATGACAAAGACATAAGTAAGATAAGTACGGCACTTATTCAGCGGTGCTGGGCAATATGACTTCAAATCAGTATTGTTATTAATTATGATATTGATTATGATTAATAATCGCCGATTATCCACAGTGTTCACATTTGACTTCTTTTTGGTTGGTTGCCATGTGTCTTCACTAAAGCCAAAATGTGTCCAAATGATGGACATAGCCATTTTCTTTGGTATAAGTTGCTTAGTTGGCTCGATGTTTGAGTTTTACTACATGTTGCTTTCATGCCAAAAAATAGACAGGGCAGAGCCATGTGACTACAGACGTGGCTGTATAATTTTCCCAAAAAATGTTACTTTCATAATTAAGAGAAATGTCAATCATTCCTTATGACATACACATGTGCCACAGTTATCTGCGGTGATTACACTGTCAGGGATGATGAATCTTCACTTCTGTGGAAAAGCTTCTGGATTCCAAATAATCTCTTTTTTCACTGGTATGAGTTGACAAGTAAACAAAAAGTAAGCAAAACTTTTTGGAGTGGTATATTTTTACAGGTTTAAAGGGTCTTTAGGCTTAAATGACAGCTTAATACTAACCTACAGTACAAAGAGTCTAGTGTATAGACCTTTCCATTCTGCATTTGATCACTATATTTTTAGAATATAAGAAGCTAAAAATAATTCACAACAAGCTTTAATTAAACACCATGTCATTTGTGTGAACAGGGTTATTTGTATTTGAAAAGCTCGACCTAAATTGACAAGGAAGTTGGCAACAGCAGTCTGGTTTGTACCTTATCTGCAGGCAAAGAATGAATTGACGTCAGTGCACATGGGCATTTGAGGCGTGGGATGTTTTGCAGGACATTTGGAATATCTGAAGAATTCATTGAACTAACATTAAGATGATAATAGCAACTAAATGGTGCAAATTAGAATGAACAACATATAAGTGTGATTTATAGCCCAAAATCAAATGACATAATTATGGCATTCATTTAATAAGCTATTTCCTGGGAGGTGTATTATTTAGTATACTTCTGAGCCATGCAAGTTTACAGTACATTGCTTACATTGGATCACTTTTTATGTGTGTAGTCTTTGCCATGAATTTCTATAATGGCATGACTATTGTCATGTCCATATAAATGTTCCGATTAAATAATCTATTATCTATTACAGTAGAACTTATAAGCCAAGCATTATGTAAAAATAATAATAATAATAAAAAAAAAACCTAGAGGTATCTGCTGATCGTTTTTTCAGGTCAAAGTCAAAGGTCAGGTGAGAATAACACAATCAAAATGTCATGTTGGGTTTTTAGTGGAAATCAGAGACAGACTTAAAGCACTATTAAGCAAAGCAGTGCTGCACCAAAGACAGTGTTGTCTTTAAACAGGGTTCATCTCTTACAAACTTGAAAGACATTTGCACTGTTTAATATTTCATATATATTTTTACCCATTTAGAACTACACCACTAGCATGCAAACTCTCTCCATATAAATGTTAAGAAATTTCTACTTCGCTCTGATCATTTGTACAACAAGGAAGTTGGCAACAAAAACTTAAAGGGCTGGACCATACAGTACCTGCAGTATTACCAAGATACATCAATGCACTTAGGTAGAGCGCTGCTTGGGATGTTTTATGAGAAGTTTCGATTTTTAAGCTCTGCAGAACTTACTTAAATGAAGAAAGAAAATGAATAACGCAGGCTGTAATTCGACAGGAGCGAGGAAGACTCACAAAAATTCTACTGCTACATCAACGGACAGTTTCGTTGGCCCAGAGAACCGAACTAATCAAAAGAACCAGATACATCGTCTACATAAGGATGTCTATAGAGTGAGATCAAAAGACCTAGATGAAATTTTTTGGAAAAAAAAACCCTGACCTAAACAAGTAGGTAATATTTTTATCTAATTGGTAGAAAATGTTTCTGGGTAGGTAATAAGACTGCAGGTCTCTTATGAGAAAATGAGGAAATCTAACGATGATTTCTAAATGATTGCTGCGATATTTTAACAAAGTGCAAACATTATACACCGAAGTAAACTTTTAGTAAGTTATTGGTTTATGTAACGAACTTTGGTGCCTGGTTTCTTAGAATGTTGTTGCTAATACACATTACATTTTTTTCTGTTCTTTTCAGGAATGCTGCCTGACTGGAACTCCTAAAGACCTGCTACAGATGTAACGTATAATAAAGGATACAGCTGTACGCACAACTGAAAACACCATGTACTGTAGGCCAGACTGGATTTTACCTCCACTGGACTCTTAACAGCTTATACACATGGAGCAAACTGAGGGTGGTTGATGCCTGGAGGGAACCCTTGGAATGATATCATGTTCCAGTTAAACTTTAAGGGACCTTTTGACAGGAAACCTCAACCGAGTGATGTGGTACAAAAAGAAGAGACTTAATCACAGTACTGTTTGTTCTGCTGTATAACAAGACTGCAGAACGGTCTCCTGAGCAAGAAGAAGTAATGACTGCTTGTTGACTCTACGGTGAAACATTTATCAATGCACATCATGTCCTTATAACAGTTCTCTGTCACTGATAAGAACCTTGTGTCACAAATGCTTCCAAATACTGTAGATACGTATGTTATATATGTATTGTAAGTAGTCAGAAATAATCAACCTCTGAATGGCGTTAAAACAATTAACAGGATAATTGAACCAAACATGCATTTTATATATATATTTTTGGGTTTGTTTCAACTACTGTATGCCTTTAGCATAATAACAAACACAGATCTTTGGACAATGGAATTTTGACAAACCTGAAAAATGACCAAATGAACAATGCTGCTCTACAGCAAATAATGGATTAATCCTTCCAGGAACATTGTGTACTTTTTACGTACATTGCTTATTTCTGATTCTACTCAAGAATTTAGCAAAGATTTCGTTTCTAATCCCATGGGATTTTGTTGTGTCTACTTGGTATATTGCATTTTAGCAAAAAAAAAGAAAGAAAAAAAAAAGAAATATCACTTTGTTATACCGATCAGCTACAGTATAACAATAAAACCACTGATTAAAATGAATAACAGTGATTATTGATTTGTTAATGGCACCTGTAAAAGAGATAATATATATAAGGCAGCAAGTAGACAGTCAGTTATTGAAGCAGGTATGTTGGAATCATGGGTAAGGGTAAGCTTCTAAGCGACTTTGATGACAAGGGCCAAATTGTATCACAAGGCTCATGGATGCATGTGGGGAGACAAAGCTAGTCCATTCTTGCACTTTAGCTACTATGATAGCAGAGTATCAGAACACAGAGGCATGTAAAGCTGCTGCAATGGGCATTTGATCTGGACCATGGAGCAGTGGAAGAAGGTGGCTCTGTCTGAGCGATGATACTTTCTTTTACTTCATGTGGACAGCCAGCTGAGTGTGCATGGCTTATGTGGAAATAAGATGCCACCAGGATGCAATATGGGAAGAAGGCAAGTCAGTGGAGTGCCAGTGAGATGCTCTGGGCAATGTTCAGCTGGCAAACCTTCAGTCCTGGTATTCAAGTGGCTGAACCACCTACCTAGACATTGTTGCAGACCAAATACACCTTGTCATGGCAACAATATTCTCTAATGTCTTTGACCTTTTTCCCCTGCAACGGTAGAAAAACTCTTCAAGAATGGTTTGAGGATCATGACCTCAACAATGAGTTCATTGCATTGACTTGGACTTCAAATTCCTCAGATCAAGCATGTGTGGGATGTACTGAACAAACAAGACAGATCTATGGAGGCCCCAACTCACAACTCATGGGACTTAAAGCATATGCTACTAACATCTTGGTGCCAGATATCATAGCATATGTTTAGCGGTTTTGTTGATCCCACGCTACGCCTCGAAGGGCCAGAGCTGTTTCGTTGGAACAAACGAGGCCTGCACAAGATTAGGCAGGTGGTTTTAATGTTATGGCTGATATATAACTGCATACAATACATAAATGTGTGCAAATACATATTGCATATAATGTATTGTAATGTATAGCCTTGTGTATTGTATGTACTAGTAAAAACCTATCATTAAAATAAATAAAAGTAAATTTTTGTAGCAAAAAAAAAAAGATTGTAAATTTATATAATTTATTACACCATTTTTATCAAGCTTGCATTTTTTTCTTCTGATTTGTCTTGTATTTCTGAGGTATAATGTTTTACAGTTTTCCTAATTTCTAATAGATAAATACCTCATTTACATTGCATACAATATTTCTAATAAAAAAACAAAAAAAATCTTTTTATGCGTAGTTGTTGAGAGCCGGTGTTTACCCTGACTTTTTTTTGTCTGCCCCTTGACCACCATCACTAGAGAACAGCTTGCCACAAATTCCCAGCAGTCTTTCCCTTTTGTTTGGTTGTACTGACCCAGACAATTTCTATAAATTGTGTGTATGTACTGTAGTGGCCTTTCTAAAAAAGTGATTTAGCAAGTTCGTTACAAAAACTTGATAAATACCAGATGCCGGGGGACACTTATGCTATTGTACCACTTTTAGTAAAACTTTAAATAAACCATTTTGGCCTCAAAAAACATAAAGAATAAGCAAATAAAACCAGAGGATTTTTTTTTTCTTTCAAAATAATAGCACTTACTTGTCAATAGGCCGCTTGTTAGCCTTGCACATACCATCATAAATGTGTCAGCATCATGTCAAATCAAATTAAATGTTACTATGTACCTCCCAGTCATTCTTTTTTTGTTTTGTTTAAAAAGAAAAGCATGTTCTGTCATCATTCATTACCCTGCACCAAGATGATCATGGTATATGGATTGAATGCCAAATTGCCCAGCACTTTTCGGACCTTTCCTAAACTCCTAGACTGTTGAATGACCCATGTCCACATTCATTAGAGCAGCCGTATATTATACGAAGTGAACTTGATTACATGGCTCCACATGGAGCAGAGTATGAAATACAAGGCTCTAGGTTGACCTTTAATCGTTCTCAAGGGACGAATAAGTGCAAATGAGAGTGTAATTCCTGTCAAGTCCCCACTTGTCTGACATCTCACAGTGCAAACTCGATCCTTTCGTTCTCAGGCTACAAACGGGGTCATGGTATGCTAAAGGTGTTGAGTGGCTGTGCATATCAAGTTGCAACGGAATCCGTAGTTCCTGAGAAAATTACATATATTGACATAAAGTGTCATTACAATGAGTGAGTTAGCATTTTCATATTCATGATCCGGCACTGAGTGTAAGTTGGTTTCGCCTCCTATGACCCTCGGTTGTTTAAATGTTACTGGTTAAATGGTTAAACACCAACAACAATAAACGAAAAAAGGTTCGCACATGACATGGGGGTTTAATTTACTGTAGCTTTAAAGATTTTTATATTTGACACAGAATCCAAAGTCTCCTAATTGTATACACAGATGGTTGTATACACGGTAAAACATTTCAACATACAGTACAAACAAAGCAACTGCTTCTTCTCCAAACCAGAGCACGCTCTATCTAAAGCTTGTGCTCTGACGACTCAAGAAAAATGAGCGAATATACTGTGCTGACTGTTCTGGATTTGATTATCTTCCAGCTTTACATCCTCCATCCTAACCACTTGAGGCTACATTTTTTTCTGAGGGCAACTATAAAGGACGATTGGTTGTATGTTGCCTTGGCATTTGGAAGTTGAAAGCACTTATATTGGCAACTAGATGTGACCATGACTTTGTTCGTGTGTAATTTAATTGCACCCTCATGAGCACGTTTTTGAAAAAATACAATGCCATCTGCTGAATTTTGTAACAAACTAAAATTTTTACTTGTTACCATGAAGTGGATGGAATTAAGTTGTCAGGTTGAGTTCATTAACTAGATTTCAATTGCATACTCATAAGAGCGTTTTAAAAAAGTCCAGCGCCACTTGTTAATTTTGAGATGAACAAAAGGTCGATTTTTTATGATGTGAGGGGGGTTTCCATTTAAATTTCCAAATAATACATTTTCTCTTCCCGTGGACCGATGCCGATGAAACATGTTACCGACGTATATGTTACCTCAAGTTCAGCCAAATATACCTGTGAAAACTCCATTAAAATTCATTTAGTAGTTTGTATGTGATGTGTGCACAAACGAACAAACAGACAGACAAAAATTCAAAAACCATCATGGTTGGTTTGGGTGCCATATGTAGGGACACCCGAACTCTAAAAAGCTTAAGGATATGAAAATCCAGAAAAAGATGCCTGACTCCCTGGGCTGAACATACTGTATCATCCAAGTTATTTGAGTCAGTCAGAGTATAATCTGTGTCAACAGAATAGTCCATATGTTGACATTTCCCTTACAGACAGAGAAGCATATTTTTAAGGTGAGTCCAAGGTGTTCACTCACTCTTTCAACATCTGATCCACATTATTACTTTGGACAACACAAATAAACTGGGATTGGATGAAAAGCCAACAAAACACCAGTAGGTCAGGAACGTGTTATCTCGGGAAGTATATACAGTACTGTTTTTACCTTACATATATACTACTGTACATTTGATGTGATAAATGAACACTGGCCACAAATACTGTAACAATTAACATCCTAACATCAAAAACCACGATATTCACAACAACTACATACATTAATAATTATCACCGAAAATGGCCTTAAGAATATCTATGACCTTTTGATATTAACTGGGATCAAACATTTAATAATCAATAACAAATGAAAAATTATGATGCCAGAATGCATTGTATTCCAAAATCTTATTAACAACAAAAACACTATAACTAGTACACACAAAGAGGAGGGCAGCAAATGACTAACCTGCTCAGTTTGTGTGGATACAGTACATGAAGGTTAATGTTGGGTGTCATCCTCAATTTTAACCTCTCTCACTCACTCGTCATCTATACCGCTTTCACAGAGTCCTTGTATAGACTTGAGCCACGAGGCGGGTTACACCCTGGGCTAATCCACACATGCACACTCACACACATGCACAATATGGGCAATTAGCCTATTCAGCATGGCTTTGGACTGTTGGAGGAAACTGAAGCACCTGGAGGAAACCCACCAAGCAAGGGGAGAACATGTTAACTCCATGCACACAGAGGCGGGAATCAAACCTGGCCGGGGATCGATCCCGGACCCTGGAGATCAGTGCTAACTGATTTTAATCAGTTATATTGAAGTTCAAATAAAGCCAAATCTAATGGGCCATATGTTTTTAAGAGCTAACCTATTTTTAACAAGGTGCTTTTTCAACGTGAAAACAGTGAAACTTCAGTTATACCATGGTAACAAAAGCAGTGCTGGTAATGTCAAAGACGTTATATCTGCTTCAGCAAAAGGAGTGTGTAGTGGGGTGTGGCACGGCAGTAATGGTACGTGGCTTGGTACTGTAGTAGCTCATTTACATCAGATAAGCCATGAAACAGGGGGATTTAGGTGTGAAAATTGCATCTGAGGGGTATTTCAGCTAGACCCTTAGCAAACACACTGGGACTGTGTTAGGTTGTGAAATAACTAGTAAAATATGTGACCTTTAACTTGTTAAATTAGAAATGTTTCAGGTCTGTGATGCTGTTTTTCTAACTGTAGTAAGATATATAGATATATTATTTGCTGTAAACATTCTTGATGCTGTTGTGCTTGTTTCCAGAAAAATCTAAACTAATCCACCAGCAAATAAACTGATGTGGATGCCAAAAATAAGAAACCTTATATTCACGTCTTTTATATGCACAAAAGACAGGGGAGTTTAGCTCTGCTACCCTTGCTCAGTAGCAATTTTTGATCCAAAGTTAGTCAAATGGACCTTTAACGGAAAAGCAAACAGGAGTATGTCACACACCCAGAGCACGTTGTGTCTGAGAGCAGAAACACCCTGGCATGTTAATTTCGCATAAAACCACACACACGCTCATTCGATTGCCTGGGCACTAACATGACAAATATGCCCTTAGGCAGTTATTATTGAGAACAAATGCCAGAACAGCCATGCCAAAGGAACAGCATGGCATAGAAAAAGAGCAGTAGCGCAAGGCAGACAGGTTTCAAGTGCCAGCTGCATGACAGAGAATGCTTAGAGTCTTTCATCAAAATCCATATTGACTAGAACTCCTAATTAGCACAGGTGAAAGCAGCTATGTGAAAGTGTTGAAGGTATCGTCGGATTAGTCCACTGTAGCACACGGTCCAGTTGGCTGCACATTTCATAATTACATAGTCTGTCACAAATGAGCCTCCTGCCCATCTCTTGCCGAGCCGGTTTGGTATGCTGCGGTTTTAAAAAGTGCTCCCTGTTCAAGCATTTTAATTACAGGAAAGTGGGTATGCCTAGTTTTGATTTAGCTCTCCTTCTCCATCATCTGTCATACTTCATCATAGATGGATTAAATAAGATTACAGTGGTAAAGACGTTTATATAGCATGTTTAGGGTACCCTATTTGTTCTGGCAACACTAGGTCGAATGAGGGTAAAATGTGCAGGTTGAGCCTTTTTTTTTTTTTTTTTTGCTAGGATTGAGCATTTTTTCACAGCTTCAATCTGAAATAGATTTTCGCATTTCTCGGAAATTAAATACATTACTTTACTGGTGTAGCTGCTTGGGATATGTAAATTGTATTTTAAAAAAAGTTATTAAGGTTTCTTTAAATCTTGCCAGGTGTTAACTAAAAATTATGTGGTAAATGTTTATATGCAATTACGTAGCTGCTTTGTCATAAAGTTGGCCTGCTGATTGTATTGATTTGTACGTTGGACGTCTTTAAAAAGCCTTGCGCTGTTCAGCTGAACTGTTATGAGAAGAAGCAGGAATTCCAGATGTTGAAAACTAACATAGTGGTCAAGCACTGTTCAGAGCCTAGTTTGATATATTTTTTAACATATATCTGCATGTCTCTTCTTATAAATCTTTACACATTTCTCTCTTTATATCCTCTGTTTCATGGGCTAGAAGTACAAGTCTAAAAGACCTCCCAGAAACCACTGTTTTCTTTGACACAGACACAAATCCAATCTGGCAGTCGAGCCATTAACTGAAGCCACACATCTCAACAAGTAAAACCATGCAGGCCTTAAGTGGCTGATACATGAGTGACTGAAAGCTTATAATTAGTCATAAAAAAGGAGAAAGAAGAGACAGCTGATGTGAAGGGAGTTACCTACAGAATACACCATTATGGTACAAACACTTTTGATGATTAATCTTAAATCATAGTTTAAGGGTAATATTGTGTTTGTGTGTGTGTGTGTGTGTGTGTGTGTGTGTGTGTGTGTGTGTGTGTGTGTGTGTATATATGTGTCTATGGGGTCACGTTATTGCCTAATGTGAGTAAAAATCCAAAGCATCTCTTTTCCCCCAAGCAAGAAAGCTGATGCTATGGCATGAAACGAGCAGCTGTTGTTTGGAATTAAGTATGTTTTAATTTTTCATTTATCTATCCAAGTGAGCTTCAGATTTCTACATTAATCTCTTTAGCTGCCACACTATTGTGCAATGAGACTACATTCGCTACATTTATTAAGGAGCGGCAAGGCACACAGTAGAAACATGGAGTTTTTCTGTGCACGCTCTAAACCTTTGGGTATGATATTGGTTCTCAGACAAACTAAAGAAAATACTGTTTTTTTTTAGGCTGCTTTTGACCTTGGTCCATTGGCATCTTCAAAAAAAATATTGCACCCCATTTTAAAGATAAAATTGATGGCAAAAACTTTGGCGAATCTTACTGAGTGCATCATCTGTGTCAGTAAGAGAATACACTATATATGGTACTGGGTGTTCCCGCTTGCTCCTGTAATTACCAATACTGGATTTTTTTTTTTTCTTCCTGAATTGAGACCTGTTTAGTTCTTCACATTGGCACACACTTATCCCATAAATTAGGTCTCCATGTCTGAAGTCTGACTTCGTAATGACACATACTGTAGCAAAGGCAATGTGGGTGGTTCTGGATTACAGATTTCTTCCAAGTCCTGAAGGTGGTCTGAAATATTGCCCTGTTTTGTATGAGACCTATTCATAAATAGAATACTTTAGCACCAAGTATTATAAAAAAACTAATTAAATGTATAATATTTTATATTAATGCATAAATTTATTTATTTTTTAAATTACAGTGTAAGGACTGTTCATTGGACTGGGCTCTTCAAGGACTGTTCAACTCTTGGGTCACCAAGTACTCTCTGGTGAAGAGAAATTATAATCAAATGCTGAAATATATGTGTCCCAGTGGAGCACGGCCACTCCTGCAGGCCCTGCCTCCACTAGAGGTGCCTCAATAGAGCATGACGTATAAAATCCTGGAATATGGTTTTGTACAGTATTTGAAAGTGGCTATGTACTGTTTGTATGAAATTGCTGTCAATATTGTAGTGGTGCTTTACTTGGCATAGTTTTCCAAGTTCGTATGTATGTTTAGAGACAGTTCACTCTTTAACTATAGAGTCATATCACTAAGAGTTACTTTGATGTATCCACTTGTGAGAGACACTTACAGACAAGTGATTAGACAAAATTACAGTGTGAGTTTGAAGGACTTTCTTATTACTGCTATGTGTTAGGTCTGGCATATATGGGATATGTTTATAACCTTATAAACATGCTGTAAACATTAATGCACATTTAACATTTGCTCATAATGTTTTTCCAAAATGACTTATGATTAAAGAAACAAGAACGGACACTTAACAGTCTTACTCAAAGACCCAACTGTGGCAAATTGGTGGTGTTCTTCTTAAGCTTAAAACCTTCCAATCAATCAACTTGAGCCAAGATTCTGCACAACCGACAATCAAGAGGATCTGGCTACTTCACCCCACTGAAGACACTCAGGCGCTTGTTCAGTCGCTTGTGATCTTGAGATTGGAGTGCTGCAATTTGCTTCCGACAACTCCTCTCGAGCGTGTCATCACACCCCTGGAACTGATTCAAAATGCAGATGTGCAGTTTGTTTTCAAACTCTCTCTCTCTCTCTCTGAAGTACTCCCACATCATTCCAATGCTGTGTTTCCTCCATTGGCTTTCTCTATCTGCCCGCATCAGATTTAAAACACTGTTGAGTGTTTTAAAGACAAAAACAAACCCCTACCTACCTGAAAGCACTTTTCAATCCTGTCTGTACCCAGCTTCCTTTGAGCCACAGTCACGGCTTGACTTAACTCACAATGCCTCGAGACACAAGAAGATATGCATCAAGACAGTGGAATACGCATTTCCTGAATGCCCCTATGTCTTCATATACAGAAAAAAACCCACCTCCTCACTAGTCCATTGGCATGCTTATTCACAGACTCTGTATACAGCTTTTGTGTGACACCCTGATTTCTGGCTTGGGCGCTGTTTCACAAGTTTGCGGTATGCTACTGATGCTTCTTTCAATATTCTGTTTATAAGTTATGGTCTGTCAGGTCTCATGTAATTCAACAATGTGTTTGGTTTAAAAAAACACTGATTATGAAGGGACATGTAAGTGCACAGTGGGAAGGACAAAACCATCATCCATCATAGACACCCCAGCTAAGTTCTTTAATGTTTCTGCCAACAGCACTGATGCAGTATTAGTTCTTTTAGCTGGTTGCAGTTCAAACAAAGCAAAACGTTCCCCAATAATACTCTCAGCAACAATGTAGATCATTGTGCATGCAGAATGCAAGTCACCGTTATCTATGGATCGCTGAGTCGATGTAAAATGCTTCCAAATATACTGATATATCCAAGGTGAAACTCATCCAGATTTTAGAAAAATACTGACCAGCCTAAGAGACAGCTCTCCAGCACTATTTTAAATTCCTTAATACAGCAAAAGAGATTTATTGGACACCATATGTGCGGTTTCTGTGTGGTAGATTCTATAACGTGATGTAGGTCATTGCCTCTTGCTTCCAATGCTCTGGCTCGTACGTTCAGTAAGACTCTCCCAGTAGCTGTTTGCTCAGTCGATTTTCAGCGCCACTGCCTTTCCAAAATACTCCGGTGCTGAGAGATGGCCGCTGTTTGTTTTCACTGTTACCAAGATCACCAAACCAGTCAGTTTCCTTGACTATCTTCATCTCTGAAATAAAAATATCAAATGCTGCCTTTTGTCTCAAAGAATTAAAGTTCACTACTGTACGTTACTGAACAACTGGGTTTTTCCTGGGTTTTAGTATACAGTAAGTCAAATCTAAAACGTACCCTCAACTTGACTGTTTTCACAAAGTATAGCGGACTGCCAAACATGTAAGCCATTACAAATACAGTACGTATAATATTTAGTATGTGAAGTGTCCAGTGCAGTGCTTTAATTTTATGCAAGCTTCCTACAGTACAGTAACTTTATTTAAATGTCCACAAATTCTAATTTAGTCTAAAATGTATAAAAGACTCAAATGTGCACGGATAGCAAGATAAGATTGTAATCAAGGAAATGACTCTGTGTATGCATAAACCGATGTTGGTCTACTAACCGATAGTGATCTTGTAATCATAAGAATATTGTATGTGTACAGTAACTAATATTTTTGACTGTAAATTTGAGGCAGTGCAATAGAATAACAGAAACAGAGAGAGAAAGAGAGAGAGAGAGAGAGAGAGAGAATGGACATGGGAATAGGTATAGAGCAGGAAACATCCCCAAAAAGACCATTAACATGTCAGCTGCGGTCTAAAGCCTGTGAAGTTTCCATAGCGTTTCAAGCCGCCATAAAAAGAAAGCACATACCCTTATATTTTATGTCTGCCTACATCTTTATATAGTTGGCTGAACCAGCTCAGCAGCAAAATTCAAAATATCTGCACAATACTATCAGTCTTCAATGTCCACAAAACTGGCAAGAACAGTATATCACTGTATATTTCTCTGTTGCTAAATACGGCACAGTAAATGATAGCATTGATCGTGCTATGGATGTACTTCCTCCAAAAAATATACATTGATGGATATACAAAGTCGAAGCTGCCAGTAAAACAGCCAGGCTCCTGTCTATGTCGGCCATGATAAACACAGAGGGCACTTGTTTGCTCGCAGTCTGCGTTGACTAGTGGAAGATGGACTGCCGATTTGCCAGAAAGTTGACTTTCGTGACTGCAGGGGCAAAATGTCTCTGCTCCGATCCCTGTACTCGTCATGAACCAGCGAAAAAAAGAGCAATATTACCTCAATAGAATCTTTGTATATATGCTTTGCTGGGAGGCCAAGCTATTGATAAAAATGTGGACATCTAAAGCTGCGTTTGTGAACCTTAAAAGCAAACAGCTTCATTTAGATGAGTGTGTGGAATGGCAGTACAGAATACTGAGTGTGCTCAGTGATTTTGCTCTGTTTGTACAGCTGAAGGAAAACTCTTTCCGTGTCACTTGAATGGTATGATGGATAATGTACAGGCTAGTGAAATCTTCAGCAAGATTTAATGCACTATAATAAAACAAACAAACAAACAAACAAACAGGACACATTCCAAAACAAGCTGGCACATGTCTTTAGAGGCCAAAATGTGTTCTTTGTCTTATAGTGGTTCAAAAGGTCAAATGTGCCTTTTTTCCGCCTCTAGTGCATCCCCCAGATGTGATTCTTGAGAATAACATATAGAACTGTATCAATTGCCATTTACAGCTGTTTTGGCTGACCTTATGAACAGCAGGCATCTGGACTAAGAGGTAAATAAAACCGGTTGTGGGTGAGATTTTTAGGATGCCAGAGAAGGACAGCGTAACTGATGAGATCTTCAACAGGTGTCCGCTGAAGCAATTCATACTGTACCCTTCATACGTGACTGATGCCAGTCATTCTTGGAGTGTTACTTAGCCCTTTACAGGGGCCTTATTTGCCTTGGAAAAACACCACGCCACTTGACTTAACATTTAAACCACAAGTGGTATCCCACAGACAAAGGGGTTTTGGCTGAATCCTGCAGACATGGACTGCCTTTCTGTGTAATTTCTTTCCCAGTGCCCTTTTAAAGTCAAAAAACTGTGCAACCGGCAGCTCCATCAAGCTGCAATCTCAAGCATTGTTGGTTAAAAAAAAAAAGCCCACAGTTACAAGATGGGCACACAAGCTCAAATTTCTTTTGGTTACAACTTACAGTATGTGATCACATTGTTTTCCTGAGATGTACACGTTCATAAAGTTTTGGATTCCTATCCATACCATTGTCCTACCGTACATCAGTCACAGTGTCATATCTGCATCTAAAGCCTCTAATTCTAAGAATTCCCATGATTCCCAAGCCACAGCCAGGTCACATGATGATTATTTAAACACTTACTCAAATTTTCATTTACTGTGTTATTGATTTTACTCTCGTCTGCAATCGTTCATGGACTCACAGACTGCAACCTCGGTGTCTGTGACGTTACTAAGATTTTTGTTCTGTTTTGCCTCATTGTTACGTATGAACTCACCTTTATTTAGCATTCTCCCTTTAGTGCTGCCTGCCTAATAATCAGCTGACACTGGTTTCTTTTTTGGTTTATTTACTTTTGAGTATTTACTAGCCCTTCTAATCAATGCTTTAATGACATTTTCTTCAATAATGACAATCAAAATCATATGAAAAATGTATTTTATCCAGAGAAATTGCTACACAATAATCAATATTAAGACTTTTTTTTTTCAAAACTTGCTGGATCTAACACGGGGTTATAAAGATACCTGCAGTACTCGCCAAATCCATGCCTGTTTGATTGTTTCCTTAAGCTCATATAGAGAAATGTGCCAGTCGCTAGCTTCAGCTTACTCAGAAAGTAAAGGCCTTGCCACTTATTTGTTCCATCCATTAACTAAATCAGCTGATTCTAATTAGCACAATGCTAATGACATCACCTGTTTTGTGAACAGGGAGAACTAATAGGGAGAAATCATGCGTGGCATATGCTGTCTTTATACTTTTGGCCACTTTCATTCCACTAGTGAAACTGTGGTGTTAAAATGGTAAAAGGTGAGAAATGGAAAAGTGACTGAATGGAGTTGATGAGTCTACAGCTGGAATCTGGGAGCAAACTATGAAAATCTACCCATGAACTAATTAGTAGAATTGGGACAAGAGTTTGGAAGAAAATGGAAAAAAAAAAAAATCCACTGTCCTATCACTAAGTCGTCATGATTCTAAATGCATATCTTCAATAAAGCAATGTTTTTTTTTCAAGTGTATTTCTTTCTACAATTTGTACAGAGTTGGGTGAAATTGTGGCGGCACAGTGGCTTAATAGTTCGGATCCTGCTTCAGGTGTCTGTGAGGGTCCGCACACTCCAGGTTCCTATATATTATTTCCTGTATTTCTACACTCGCGTGATAGTAAATATAATGCCATTGTGTTTTCTACGTAAAATAGGTCTACTTAACCAAATAGTGCGCAATTCCATATACGGTCCCTACTAATAAAACAGCAAAAACATTTTACACTTCTCAGTCCAGTATTAAATTTAAATTGGTGCCGTTGCTATTCATTCCATGTCGTATCTAGCTGTTGTTTGGCAGCATCAGAATTTTATTATTGCTTTTTAATTGTTTTGTCATAATTAATATTGTGTTCTCTCTCTCTCTCATTAATAACACCTTATTTCATTTATTTTATGTCATTGATATTTGAATCACATCCACTTTTGGTATTTAAACACCATGTTTTAATAAATCTTATTATTAATAAAATTATTCATGCAATGATCCATTAAAAAGCCACTGCTTGAACACACACAACTGAATTAATCTCAACTATTAGCATAGAGTATTTGACCACACAAATATTTTTCAGGATGAAAATTATTCTCAGTTACTGTACTTTCATTCACCTTGAGCAATATGATATGGAAAAGCTATCTTACACTCAGCAAGACTCTTTCTTTAGACCCCTTTCATTTCTTCTTTTCTTCCTACGTTAAATGTATTCATTTATGACCTGGTGGGCACGGGAGGATGCCTGCACCATCTTATGCATCAATCACAGGGGATTTATGCATCTCAGTAGCAGTGCAGTGTTTCATGTGCTCTTGAAACAGAATATCCCTGGCTGTCTCTCAGCAAGACAGGAATGCGTGGTTTCCTGGGGGCCATTCATGTTACGTGAGGGTTCTCCTATGCTTCTGTTGTCCTCTTCATGATATCACATGGATAGCAATATCCTCCTGGCTTGTTGCTGATCAAATCTGTGAAACGGATGGTGATATTCGGTGGCTCTCATCTGATCTGATTTCAGTTCAAGTTGCATGAAATCTCTTATCACTGTAATGCAATACAATTACATCAGATAAGTGTTATCCTATCCGTATCCTTAAATGTTACTTTATCTTTACCCTGCCCCCTCTTAAATAAAAATTAAGCCCTTGCATGCAATGAGGTCCAGAGCTGTGTTTTTCAATGACATGCTTATCAAATTTCTTGGGTAGAGCAAAACAGAACTTATGCACTACACTGTTAATAAAAGTGCACATATGTTGATAGAACACTATACCTGTACCTGTACCTGTGATAATAACTAAAGAGTGTTTGATGTAATGAGAGATTTCAGTGTTTTGATGCATAATATTTCACATGCATAATTATGGGCTTTTGTAGTTTCAACAAAGGAACCTATTGTTACTGGCGTGTTCTATTCCAAAGGGAAAACAAATGACACCCTGGACTCATACTTGTAAAAAGGGTTACATATTGGACCCTAATTAATGACTAATAAATGTACATCTTGAATGCAGAAGTTTTACACAATCTTTAATGTAATATTTTAGCATAAAAGAAAAAAAAATCCTTATAAGAAACTAAAATATCTTTTTTACTCTCAAATTCCCTCAATCCTACCAGTCATGTTTAGTGTAATTAAATGTAACTGTCTTGGCACTTTTTACTAGGCGCAACAACACAGTACTTTGGAGTTTGCACTGCCCCATGAAGAACACTTAAGCGCAGACCTTTATGATGCTTTTATCTCTTCTTTTGCATTATGTGTGGATACGAGCAGTGTTATTATCACTTTGTTAATTATTAAATAATACCACATTTGCTGAAACAATGCAATATTTTTTTTTAGTATAGCATTTCTGCAAGCAGGGCATTTTGTTATTTTTATTGCTTGAATTCCCCCTTCATCTTTTTTTTTGGGGGGGGGGGGACTGAATGAATCATCTATGTGTGAATCCGCCACCTTCAGCAGTTAGGCCTTGCTGCTACAACTCTTTTTCCTTTAAACACAACCCATCCAAATCTCTGTTCTTAAAGCAGTTGTAAAGGGGTCTGCTGTTACTTAGTTGTCCTGCCTGTAAAAGTTATTCCTCTAGCAGATATACAGATAGTGGGCGCACTGGTAATCTTAAAAAAGTGTGATGGGCAGGAAAGAGGAAGTTCTGGGTCATTGGGAGGCGAAGAACCTGGCAGCAGATAGATGTATAAAGTATGTGTAAAGCACCATATGGAGAAGGAACGCCATTCACCCATTTCCTGTAAAAGTTTAACACACTCTCTGATATATGAGAAGCATGCACTATTGGTTATAAATTCAGCATTTCACAGATGTTACATTATGTTTACTGTATGTTATAACTCACACAGAATCCTCAACTTCTGCTAAATTTTTTACATGTTTTTATGATTAACACATTAAAAAAAAATTATGATGCTGATATTGCATAAAAGTCTATCTCCATCCTGTTGTCTTTTTAAAACTAAATGTAACAAGATGTAATGTAATAATGTTTTTTTTTTCTTTTTTGGGCGGGGTTTGGTATATTTATCCTAGGGGTCCACATATTGGATTATTTGATCAGTGCCTGGGTTGTATGGGGATGGTCATAGGGTTCGGAGTCTTGTCCAGGGACCTAACAGTGGCGACCCAACGGGGCTTTGAACTCCTGACCCTTCCCACCCTGACCCTCAACCCAGCTGAACCTCCACAGCCCCAATAAGTGATAGGGCTATTTAGGATAATTAACCTTTTACAACATTACATTAGCTTATTCTGCATTATTGTACTTAAGGTACAAATATATCATGATTATTCTTGAAGACATTTGTAATACATACAATATATAGTTTTGGCCACATTTAAATTTAGGAACAACACACACTAAGTACAACACACACTATGTGGCTAAAAGTAAGTGAACATGTGGCCATCAGTACTTGCTGAACATCCCATTTAAGATTTGGTCCCTCCTCCCTAAAAAGGCTTTCCACTAAATGTTTGCCTGTTTGGCTTGCTCGTTTAGCCACAAGAGCATTAGTGAGGTTGCACACTGGTGTTTGCTAAGGAGGTCTGGCAAGTAGTTAACATTCTTGTTTATCCCAAAGGTGTTCAGTGAGCTTGAGGTCTGAGCTCAGACCAGGTCCCTGAAGTTCTTCCAGACCAGCCTTGGCAAATTATGTCATTTGGGAGTTTGATTTGTGCAAAGGTGAATTGTTATGCAACAGGTCTGGCTTGGACAGGACAGATCATAGTTGCTGTGAAAAAGGAAAACTTACTGCCACAACATATACAAACACATTCTAAACATTCCAGCTTCCAGTCTTCAGCTTTGTGGCAAAAGTCTGCAGTGACCCAAGTTTGAGCTGAAGTGTCCATATACTACCTTTGGTTATATAGTGTCATAACATCTGCAATATTCCAGAGAAGCATATTGAGACATAAGTAATCACCCACTTGATTAAAATTTTTTTTGATGTATTTGGAATATATTAAAATAAACTTTATTTATTTGTGATTTATGATTCATACATGTTATGCTTTTTCACTATATATCTTTTTGGAGATCAGAAATTAGACAGGAGGGATTGCAAAAGTTATTGACCAGGTATTGACTTTATATCTAGCCAGTATAGATGACCTTACATATGTCTTACAATGCTAACAAACTGTACTGGGTTTTACATACTGTAGTTGCATCACTAGACTTAAAAGTCTAGTGTTCGATAATGAGATATTTATATGAAATAAATTAGGATGAAACCCTTTTGAGTGACTTTTTGGGCAGAATGCCCTTTTTCATTGAGTGCCAGATCTCAATGCTACCCTATATTAACTCACACATATTCACTATATACTGTAAAATATTTATAAAGCTGTTAAGAGGATTAAAAAGCTGACTCATAAAGAAACCAAATATATAATAGTATATACATGCAGGAAAAAAGATGCTATTATAATAAGGCAAACATCTGAAAATAGGGTAGACTTTAAAGATTTGTTAAACATTTTAGCATTATAGCAGAAAATTTATGAATCTTTGAGACATCTTTATGGAGTATCCATCTGACATTCTATCTTTTTAAAGGGTATGCTGGTCAATTCACCTTAAAAATATTAAACCTCTATGAAATGTATAGCATCCATAAATCCAATGAGATTTTAAGAAGCCTGTATTCCAGGTGAATAAAAGATTATGTCTTCCTCATAAAGAAACAGGCATGTATAAGTCCTCTAAGGTCACCTCACATGTTTCAGAAACCTTTCATAAATCATCCAGTAGTGATTTATCCACTTTTTTTTTTCAGTGGTTATAAATATGTCATGGGCCAAAAGCAGAACTCTTGCAATGAGGTGCTACCCTTTTTGTTAAAATAAAAGTCCAAGGAATGTGAAATCTGAGAGTATTTACATACAGGACAGAAAACTCTAAAACAACCATAAATCCTTTGGCTGGAAGGCAAGTTCATTTATTCATTCATACACAAAGTAACATAAAAACAATACATTTGTAAGCACTCCAAACAAATACTTCATACAGTTTTACATCGACTAAGAGATTTTTGGTGCCTTTGGTGCTCTTAAAAGTGAACTACTAAGTTTCCTCTACTTTCTTAAATGATGGAACAGTATTCCCCCCTCTACACTGCAAACCCGAATAAGTCGGCAAACCTTGTGATAAATTTGATGTAGTCGGTTTCATACATTTTTTTAAGTAATGATGTTTTCGATTTTAAGTAAACAGAACTATCAATTTTTGAGTTTGTTGTACTCATTCATATTAATTGTTCTTTACTTGCATTATTAAGTAGCCTAACTCATACTATTTAATAGCAATTATATATATATATATATATATATTAGTTGTTGCAAATCAAATAAATCCGGATCAAGACAATCTGGTTCACACATCCTGACGTGACCCTCCCATTTTATCTGGGCTTGGGACATTCACTTCATCCAGTTGTTGGGAATCGAACCCGGGCCTTCCGCATGGCAGGCGAAACACCTACCACTGAGCTACCAGTGCCCTATTGCCATGATGACATCAGACACAAAATCGCTAGTCTGAAAGATTTTAAGGTGGTGGAACTTTAAGGTGACAGTTACTTCTGCAGTTACATAAAATATCAAATTTGTTCAGCAAACTTTAAAAGTGTCTTTTCTATAAACTCATAAATACCTAAATGTTCTTCATACTCACCAAGGTCTATTAATTTGAACTAATTGTAATTATTTAAGTTAAACGTACTCAATATGATTAATTACTTTGAGCATTAGGGTTTACAGTGTACAGTAGCTTCATCCCATATCTACAGTATATAGTCCACATGCTCCCTAAGCATCTCTATCGAGAGACAGAGAAATTTTCCAGTCGTCGACAGACTGTCTTCCACAGAACCGAGGGCCTTCTCAATGTCAACTCTGCATGAGAGCACTATAAGGGCTAAAGCATGCAACAAGGTTGGAACAAAGATGAAGCAGGTCAAAGGCAGGAAAAAGCAATGGAACTGAAGAAGTACACAAGAGGGGAATTAAGCCCAATAAACACTAAATGAATATAATATTCTGTACTTCACTCTTTTTTTTTTAACTAATTCTAACACATTGTGTAATTACATATTTATTCTACCTGAGCTATATGATTATGTTTAAAGCACATTTGTTGCATGCACCTCTGTGAATGCCGACTACAGCAATCCAGAGGGGTGGTTGAGAATACATACATGGAGTATCATTAATTTTTGTAAAATCTTATCAAATTCCCTTGGACAATCCCATCTTTCAGCTTATGTGCCCCGACCTTTACTAAAAACCTTTTTTTTTAGTTTCCCCACATGTCTGACTGAGAACATTTTTTCATTAAAGAGATCACACACAATCACACATCAGCACACTTGGAAAATATGGTTTTCACTTCTGTTTTCTGGTTTCATGAGTCAGGTCATATAACATGTTTATGCAGCTTATTTCAAGCCAAGAGGTCTTGGTCAAAGTCTGGCACGAGAAAAAAAAAAAACATCAAGTTTAAATGTTTTTAAGGAGTGTGGGTAAAATCTTTTCTCTGACATGTCTCGTGAGAGAGTGTTGCAGGCTATTGGGAGTTCATATAATGCACATAGTTTATTTATACGTGTATTATATTGTAGTCTATAATCTATCTATAAAAATCTATGTCTAGATACCTTGGTGGTAAGTTGTTTAAGCATAGCAACAGTTTTATCTCTATACCAAATAGTGCAAACAAGGTTCCTTTAAATATGGGGTACTTAAAGGATTTTTTAAAACATTATTTCACATTTGTTACTGGTGATGGCACTGTAACTATTTTTGCTCAACACAAAAAATATTTTTAAACTCTTCTTCCATGACGGAGTGAATCATTTGAATTAAACAATTAATCAATAAATTCACACAGAACTACTTAAAACTATAATCTATTCACTCAGATCACAACGCATATCAAATGCTCTGTCTCGCAAGTGGTAAACGGTACGCAAATTCCAGTATGCGTACCGTTTACCACTTCTCTTTCTAAAATGGTGGCTGCATAAAATGTAGCCAATATATTCTGGCAGAACTATACTAAGACGAATAAACATAAACAGATGCACTACATTGCCAAAAGTATTTGCTTGCCTGCATTGACATGCATATGAACTTGAGTAGCCTCCAATTCTTAGTCCATAGGGTTTAATATGATGTTGGCCCACCCTCTGCAGCTATAACAGCTTCAACTCTGGGAAGGCTTTACACAAGGTTTAGGATTGTGTTTATGGGAATTTCTGACCATTCTTCCAGAAGCACATTTGTTAGGTCAGACAGTGATGTTGGACGAGAAGGCCTGGCTCGCAGTCGCTGCTTTTATTCTTCCCAAAGGTGTTCTGATTTTGTGCAGGCCAGTCAAATTCTTTCACACCAGACTTGTTCATCTATGTCTTTATGGACTTTGCTTTGTGCACTGGTGCGGAGTCATAATGGAACAGGAAGGGGCCATGCCCAAACTGTTCCCACAAATTTGGCAGCATAACCAAACTTTACAATTGGCACAAAGCAGTCAGACACGTACCGTTCTCCTGGCAAACATCAAACCCAAACTCGTCCATCGGGTTGCCAGACAGAGTAGCGTGATTCGTCACTCCAGTGGTGGCGTGCTTTACACCACTTCATCTGATGCTTTGCATTGCACTTGGTGATGTGAGGTTTGGATGCAGATGCCTGGCCAAGGAAACCCATTCCATGAAGATCTCTACAAACTCTTGAGCTAATCTGAAGCCCACATAAAGGTTTGAGGTCTGTAGCTATTGACAGCTATTAAAATTTTGGTGACCTCTGTGGACTGTGTGTCTCAGCATCCACTGACCCTGCTCTGTGATTTGACAAGGCCTACCACTTCATGGATGAGTTGCTGTCATTCCCAATCGCTTCCACTTTGTTATAATACCACTAACCGTTGACTGAGGAATATTTAATAGCGAGGAATTTTCACGACTAAACTTATTGTACAGGTGGCATCCTATGACGGTACAGTACCATGCTGGAATTCAATGAACTCCTGAGAGCGACCTATTCTTTCTGCATGCCTAGGTGCTTGATTTTATACACCTGTAACCATGGAAGTGATTAGAATACCTAGATGATTTGGATGGGTGAGTGAATACTTTTTTTGCAATGTAGTGTATTTATATTTTTTTAAATAAACTTTTCTTTAGCACCTATTAAATATTAAAAAGTTTTCTGCCAAAAGAAATTCTTCAGGACAGATGAGGTTTCTTTGTAACATGACGAAGCTGCAATTTATTTATTTTATTTTATTAAAGAGGAGGGAACATGAGAGGGGTTGGTGAGGAAAGTACTCCTGAAAGCTAAGTGTTAACAGTACAAAGTAATTTATTTAACAGATGCCCTACCTTAGGAAAAAAAAAAGGTTGTGATGTTTAATTAATAAGGAATACAGTTGCTGCCAAATTACTGTGGGTATAATGCTGTTATTAGGAAAATAACCAAAAGTGATAACAGTAACTCTCTCCATCACACCACCCCTGTTGATTATTTTCATATAACAACCTTCCTTTATTACTTTCCTTATTTTACTTGTGTTCCCCTTCATTATTTGTATAACCTTTGTAAATGGAATATCTGGTCAGCCTACCATTAATACCGTGCGTTTTGTCATTGTTAATTCACTCATTATCCATGGTGTATATACCTCTCTCATACTCTTTCACACACAGACTAGCACACACCCTGTGTACAATGGGGCCTCTTTATACCCAAATATGCCATAGCTGGCGATGCCCACCTCCAGTTTCACATGTAAAATGGCCTTGGCTGGTAGTAAGGCAGAAGTTTGGCAGTCTTGCTATGCATAATTCCCACCCTTTCCCAAGGTAATTACTCTTTTATAAAAAAAATAAAATAACAAAGCTCACTGGCAAAATACTTCATGCTCATTTTCGCTTTTTTGAATCATGCTAAATGCCTCATAAATACAGTACATGTTATGTTCTCAAATTCTCACACATGCTTGATGCAGACTCATTAACAAATGGTTTTCCTGTTATAAGAATTACCATTAAACTCCATATACCTTTATCATTTTGGGTTCAGATTGGGCTTCTTGTTAATGAAATGTTAATTTACTAATAAAATATTACTGACATAAAATATCGCGCACACATATTTCATAGGACTGCTTTTTGCTTTGATTATAGCTGGGTGTCATTTTGATAATCTTATGAAATGTCACAACATTTCCATCTCATTTTCGAGTCTCATTAATTTCTCTCCAAGATGATAAAATCTTCTCCAGCATATCCAGAAGATTCTCTGCATGAAATTGATGTCTCATGCTCCCTGAACCACACACAATTTGACACTGATGAATCCTGGCATCGTCATCTTGGAAAATAGCCGTGCCATCAAGGGGAAAAAAAATCCATTGATGAAAAAACCTGGTCATTCAGTATATTCAGGTCGTCGGCTGACCTCACTTGTTGGGGACGTAACAATGCTGGACTTAAACCAGCAGAAGAAATCTTAGATCATAACACTGCCTTAACAGGCTTGTATGGAAGGCCACTAGGCATGATGAATGCATCACTTCATCTGCCTCCTTACCCTGAAGCACAGTTCACTCTGGAAGAGGGTAAACCTGGACTAATCAGACCACATGACCTTTTTCCAGTGCTCCCCAGTCCATTCTTTATGTTCCCTAGCAAATTGAAGCCTTCTTTCTGATAGGCCTCACTGATAAGTGATTTTCTTAAAGCTACACAGCTGTTACAGTCCCAATCCCTTGCGTTTGCATTGTGCATTTGGGAATGCTCTTACTTTCACTATAAAACATTCTACTGTTGTTATTAAAGATTTCACTATTGATTTAATGATTTTAATGATTTCACTAAGTGTTTAAGTGATTCATCACTTTCATTCAGGATGGATTTTTCTTGCCACATTTCTTCACTGAAGATGATGGTTCACCTCAATCTTCCCAAGTTTTAATTCTTAACACAATGCTATTGGTTTCAGCAACCTCCTGAGTTGCTTTCTTTGCTTGATGCAGGCCAATAATTTGACCCTTCTGAAAGAAAGTAGCATCTTTGCCACAACCATAGGATACAGTAAGTCTTCTGACATGATAGTTTAAGGAATGAGAAGCTACTCACTGCACTACTCAGTTAGGGTTAAATAACTTGTTGCATGCTGAATTATATTCTGCAGTAACAATAACTATTTGCTTAGTTAAATTCTGGTGTTTTTTATCTTTTGGTGGGGGTGTGCATATATATTCAAGATACAGTGCATCTCGAAATACACTTACAGCATTTGGTGGAAGCCTTTCTCTAGAGCAACTTATATATCTTATATATAGCGACTTACTGTATATCTGAGCAACTGAGGATTAAGGGCCCTGCAGTGGCAACTTGAACCTAAGACCTTCTCATCAGTAGTCTAAGCACTTTAACCATTGAGCTACTCCTGTTCCCGCAATATTACCATTTCGTGAAAAAGTTCATTTTCTTTCGTAATTTTATTTAAAATGTGAAAAAAAGTGAAATATATTCTACATGAATTGCATGGAAAGCTGTTTTTGTTAGAATTTGGATCATTATGGATTACATTTGGATCATTATGGATTACAGCAAATTTTGATATTAAATTTAATATTAAAATATTTCCTTAGATCAATCAAAAAGGATTTACAATGAAAATTTCTGAAAAGTATATTGCTTTATGCACTCAATACAACACAAATTACTGCAACAATTCGTCATGCCATGGAGGCGATCAGACTGTAGGACTGCTGAGGCGTTATTGAAGACCAGTTGGTTTTGATAGTAACCTTCACCTTGTATTGTATTGTCAGTTGATTCTTATCTTCCTCTTGATAATTCCCCATAGATTCCTTTTAGGGTTCAGGTCAAGAGAGCACAGTAATTTCATGGTCAGCAATTCAGGTAGTGATAGTTTTGGCTTTGTGGACAGTCCTCCTGGAAAAGAAAAGTACAGTACTGTAGCATCTCCATAAGATGACGGCAGCATGAGTTCCCTAAAATCGAGGCGTCTCATAGATGACTATGAGACATTGGACTTGATAAAACACGGTAGACCACCACCACCACCAACAGATGACATGGCATCCCACCACTGACTGTGGAAACATTACGCTGGACTTCAAGCAACTCTTCATCTACTGTAGGCTCTGCGACATTGATTTCCAAGTGAAGTACAAAATTTATTTTCATCTGAAAAGAAGACTTTGGACCACTGTGCAATGTTCCAGTCCTTTTTTTCTTTGGCCCAGGTAAGATATTTATGACATTGTCTCTGGTTCAGGAGCAGCTTGATACTAGGAATGCACAGTTGTAGCCTTTTCCAGATATCGTGTGTGCATGTTGGCACTTGATGCACTGATTCCAGCCTCACTCCACTCCTTGTGACAATTTCTTAAATTGACTTTGCTTGACAATCTTCTTAAGTCTGCGGTCAACCCTGTTGCTTGTGCACCTTTCCTTACCTCACTCCTGGAAGCCAACTTTCCATGAATATGCTTAGACACAGCCAGACAGTTCAGCGATGTCCTTCTCTGGCTTACCCAACCTTGAGGAGGACGTCTATGACTCTTCATAGACATTCTTTATATGTCTTCTGGACAACTGGCAAGCCTGTAGTCTTCCCCATGAATGTGGCTGATAATTGTGAGATACTATTTTTTTATTATTATTAATTCAATAAGCCGTAAACTGTAATTATCAAAATGAAAACAAACAAACAAAAAAGACTTGAAATATTTTATTTTATGTTTAATAAATTGAGAATGTGTATTTATTTTGAAATTAATTACAAAACTAATTACAAAGCAAAATGTACTTTTTAAATCTATTCTAATTTTTCAAGTTGCGCTATATATTAGTTGTTTACATACTTGGCTCTCGTAAATACTTTGTCTTATTACTACTGAGTTAAAAAACAATGGGAACGTTTTTGGATTCTTTATCAGAGTTTTATCAAAAGGTTCTGTTTTTCACGTTAGGTCTAACACAATAGTTTTTTCATTAGTCATTCAATACTCAAATAAAATCACTAACCAATTAAAACACAAGGTCTCACAGATGTTTTATACATTCATGGAGCTAAATATTATGTAGAAAATTTTTTTGGGATTTCAATTATACAGTATATCATTTAGCACATGTATGTTAATCAAACCAAATGTATCTCATATATCAAAAGTATCTTAATCAAATCAAAATGCAAGGGGTTAAGCCCTTAGGCCACGAAAGCCTTCAGCTCAGTTTAAGAAAGTATAGTAAGTTGAGACATAGGCTGACAGAAAGGGGAATTTAATCCTGACGACTAGTAAGCTCAAAGTACAAATTGTACCAATTAAGATCAAACAAAGCAGAACAAAAGTTCACAGATGGACTAACCTTCCATTTTTAGAGAGCATGCAGTGTTCTGTAATTATTCAATCACTTGTCAGAATTAATACCATAATCACAGGTGAGGTGGAGTTGAGGTTGATAGGGTTATCAGGATTAGTAGAAATAAGTAGGACAGTTAAATATTCACTATACTATACACATAATAATTAACAAAACTAGTGATCTCACCACAGGCCAATAAGAGGGAAATCAGATGCCTAAACTTCTTATACATTGTGATTAATGTTTATAAAAAAGATTGGAGTGACATGAAGTGATCTGATGGAATGACAAAGAGAAACTGGTCAAGATCAGGAACTTAAAGGAGCCAGATCACCCATAAAAAACAAGAAATTTAGAAGGCCAGGCCAAGGAAGCTAACCCACACATGAATAATTAATGAATAAAGATAAGACAATGGGGGAAACATAGGAAATTGGGAGCTGTCACTCAAACAAATCATAATATATCTAATGAATATCTATTGAATAGTGATGGAAAAGTTGGATCAAATAAAGAAACAAGGAGGAGCAATAAGGTGAATGTCACGTATATAAACCCATGTTGCATTAGGGAAGTGGGAACCTCATGGGACATCTGTCTATCTGTCTGTCGGACCAGCTGGTTCAGATTTGTCTGTCTATGTCTGTCTTCAATAAACTTCATTTGCTTTCTCTCTACGCAAAGTTGCTCAGTGATTTTTGTTTGAAAATGGCTAAAGTCCTTGATATGTGCCACAACAATGAAAATACTTTCATTTTACATGTAACTATAGTGTTGTTTTTAACTAATGTCATGTATAGTAGTTCATGCTTTTAATCTTTTTTTTTTACCGGTTGCCCAGAAAAAAATATATATTTTGCTCTCTTTCTCTGCCCCTGTCTCTTTTAATAAAAACAATAAATATCCATTAACTTAGACCTACATCAGGGACTTAAATCCGCATGGAATGTTAGGAAAACATGAATAAGGGCTCAGACTTCTTTTGAAAAGTCTTTCATGTATTGTACCTGTCAGTTCCATGGAGGAGCCTGCAGTGTTGAAAGAAGATTATGAGAAGCCTGGCGATGAGAAGATGACAGGTAAAATCAGCCACTGAGCTGAAGTGCCGCATGATAACAGAAAGTCGAATGCTTCTTCCACATCTGAAAGATTGATGCTCTTGTTTTCCTCTTGAGTGCCAGTGTGCATGTAAGCACCGATGTTTCTCTAATCTGTGCCTTCAAAAAGTTATTGCATAGGCTGTGTGATGGATGGTCAACTTGGAACAAGAATGATGTAGTGGTGCAATGGATCACAAAACTCATAGTCTGAATCGTATCATTGCTTGTGCTCACGAATCGGAATGTTTTTTAGATTAACAAATAAAAAGAAAAAAAAGCGCAGTATAACGCATGATAATAACACTTCTTCTTCTTTAAACTTTATTTGATGTAGAGAGAATGTTTTATTTACTATTGCCTTCTTCCCCTGAATAATAGTGAATTTAATAATAATAATATTAATAATATGATTGGGCTATGAGTTCTGGTACAGATATTATTTGGCCTGGTTTTATCAGAGTGGGCAGGTTTTCAGGAAAGGTGCAAGGGTTTTGTTCGTGTGATCCGGCATGCCTGGCCTGTGGAAAGTTTGCAGTTGAGAAAGAATGAAAAAGTTTGGTGGAGTCCGTGCATATGTGAAAAAAAAAAAATCCACTCAGGAATGAGCCAAAATATATAACACCATACAGCAGCAGTAAACTGAAATTTTGCTTTAAATTTGCACTTTGCATGTGTGCCAAAAACGGCTGCACAGACGCGCCAACTTAATCCATTACATCAATTAGTTAAATATGTAATTAACTTCCGTAAAGTGCATCGATGCATTTGCTTTCGATTCACACAGTTTAGTCTGAGTGTTGGTGGGTATGAGTTCCTGGGAGTCAAGATTCTCTACATGCTGCTTCCCAACGCATTGAGGAGTTGTACAGTAAACAGTTTCTTCACGCAATGAAGCGATAGAAATGTAATGATTGAAATCGTTGCTTCCTACATGGATTTCATGTTAATAAAAGTGATGAGACTTTCTGATATTATCCACACATTTATACGGCAACATATTACAGGTTTTATTTTTAGGTTTTTGGGGTCTCATGAAGAGACATTTTTATTATTATTTTTTTGTTAAATAATATGTTTGTGGTTTAATATACAGTAAATTCTGACACTGTATTTAATTCTGCCTCTCGACAAATTTTTATTTGTATTTTTTAAAATGAGAAAATGCTGAAACATCAAAAGATGAAACAAAGCTATTGTGATTATTTACTAGCAAGTTCATAAAAAGATCATCTAACCAGAAAATTATTGCTAAATAAGGTGTGGAAAATAATCGTTAGACTATAGATTACTCATTGTCTATACCGCTTAATCCTGTATACAGTATCACGGGGGGCCTGAAGCCTACCAGAAGAAACAGGGCACACACTGGACAAGGTGCCAATCCATCACAGGGCAATTTAGGAATACCAATTAGCCTAATCTGCATGTCTTTGGACTGTGGGAGGAAACCCACTAAGCACAGGGAACTCAATGCACACAGAGGTGGGACTCGAACCTGGCCGGGAATCGAACCCGGACCCTGGAGGTGCAAGGAGACAGTGCTAACCACTAAGCCACCAAGCCGCTGTGACTATAGATTAATCGATTAAAAATAAACATAACAATAATGGTTAGGTGCAGCCCTATTGCAAAAATCATGAGGAGTAATCTGTATAGATCACAGATCAGCTCAGACAACTATAAAAACTGTGAACCTTTGATTAATTGAGCCCCTGAAGACAGACCAAATCTACTGTCTGTACATAATAATAAATACCCACATTCTTTTTTTTTTTTTTTACTGGAAAGTGCTTTAAGAGAGGGCGTCTGTTTACTTTAAGTTTAGCTTTCTTATATCAGACTTCCCAATGAAGTATAGCTGCATGTATAGGGTTTGAGCATATAAATTGGATAAGGCTTAAGAAACATATCTGGAAGCAAGTGAAGCAGGTTGTTTGCTTAAGCTTTTAAAAGTGTGAGATGCAGAGGGTGCCAAAGTTAACTGGGCACATGCACGGCCTTAAAAAAACATTCAAGCATGTCCTGAAAGTGTGCGTGAGAACCAGGCCAAAGAGTCATTGCTTTCTCTTTTCCGTACTGGCATATAACTAGATTTAAAAGCACATGTGAAGGAGGAAAGCAGATGTGCAAACCACAGGAAACATCATTAGCCTCGCAAACATTCATCCCAACGAGGCATGGAGACCCTGGTCAGAGTATAACTGCCCCTTTTCAGCAGCAGCACCATACTCTCCTTTGCCCTGAGTCTCTGTAGTTTCACTACGCATTTTTGTCACACATTATGCCAGCTTTCATTTACTGAACCCATTCCTACTGTATAACTCATATTAAATTCCACTTTGTACTTTTTCATATTTGCTGCATCTCAATCCACTGCCTTCGTCTTTGTTCTTTGACCGATGAGTAATCCTGCTAGCCAGGTCTTTGTTTAGTGCATCTCAAGGACAATTTCCTTCTAGTTCCTTGCTGTGTTTTTTTTACTCCATCTTTTTTTCATGAGCCTTGAGCCTTGCTCAGTTCAGGGATAGGGCAATGAATGCAATCTGGGAGCCATATGACACCCTCTTCTTTCTTCTTCTTTCATCATCTTCTTTACTCTTTCACCATAGCCTTTACAGTTTTCAGCTCTCATCCAGGAACACATAATAGGGACATGGGAAAGGGACAAACACAGCAAAACTGCCAAGATGGAACAGTAGAAGCACATTCAGCCACAAGACATCTAAGAAAAGAACAAGATGTCAGCAGTCTGCACTTTCATGTACAACTTTAATTGACAGTGATTGTCAATGTAAATGTCAGAGAAAGAGACTTCAATTGCTTTAAAATATCTGAAGGTGAAAAGTTACACCAGCCACAGTGCCCCAATGTACTGTAATGGAAGACACAGACCCCTGGCTGACCCAAGTGTAAATGTGTGAGCATGCATAGGTGGGCAGGGTTGGATCCTTGGAACTGTTACGTTTGGGGTAATGTTTGTATTTTATAAAAATCCATTATCATACAATATTTGTATTTTTGATGCTTTTTTGGCAAAATTGAAGATAACCTTTTCCTGCTTCATTCATGTGTCAGGAATAAACAGTGGCTGACTATAATAGGATCGGATAGGATCATAATCATCAGTGTGGTTGTACCTATTAACCTTTATGCATCCTTAAAAAGAAAGAATGCTCACTCAAAGAATTCTGTCTGTTTCTGTCTTGGCCATCAGCCAGCCAGTGCAGGTGAGGTCTAAATGCACAGGTGAACCCCAGCAGGTGAAAAGAGCTTTTCCTTGACCCTCTGTTTTAGTGCCCTCTGCTGGACACTGATTGATAATGGTGAACTGACATTACGGGCGACATGAAAATAACAATACAAAAGCAGAATTAGAAGAACCTCACTGTTCTATTTTGATTCTGTTTACTCTATGAGCTACTGTAGGACATGGGTTCTCCTCTGAGATGCAATTTGGGTTGGTGGATAAAAAGTTATTATTAATGCTACTAACTTTACAATTGTGCTTCCCTAGATCATTTCTACAGCGTTTATTACTTTTGCACGCTTTTTGCTATATTTAAGTAGAATTAATTTATACAGTTTATTCTATAGTCCCAACAAATGGGACACACATTTAATCGAGACCCTATACTGTATGTGAAGTGCTGCAAAATGATGCAAAACACCATGAACAATGCATGCAGGGCAGAATTAGGCTAATATCCATTGCTTATAATAATATTCCAAAAAATGGCATTCAAATTCTAAAAAACATACAGTATACAGAAAATGAGTCTCACTCACTCACTTATTGTTTATAACACTTTATCCTGCATACAGGGTTGCATGGGGGCCTGTCCATCACAGGGCACACACATACTGTACACACATGGAAAATTTGGGAATGCAAATTAGCCTAATCTGCATGTCTTTGAATTGTGGGAATAAATCAGAGTACCTGGAGGAAACCCATAAAGCACAAGGAAAACATGCAAACTCCATACACACAGACCAGGAAATCAAAACCCAGAGCCTGAAGGTGCAAGGCGACTGTGATAACCACTACACCACCGTGCCACTGAGCCACACTCCTTATAAAGTCATTATAAAGTTCTGCAGTACCAAGAGTTAAACAAAGACAAAAAATTTTCCTCATCCAACTAGCCGTGAATCGCTGTTCTACAACACTATTATCACACACCTACACATTGAAAACTCCAGACCAGAAGATATCAGCAAAAACAATTACGATCAACTGAATTGCACAAACACTAAAAGCAAACCTTCTGAGCTACTGGGAAACCCAAACCAAACTGCACAGTAAGATGCAGCGTTATCTGGCTCTAAACAGACAATACAGTGTAGCAGATTATCTGAGCTCGGTGATTGATCCAAAGCTGAGAAACACCTTGACGAAGTACAGACTCAGCGAGCAGTGTCTGGCCATAGAGACGAGGCAACACAGACGGTCCTGGGTGCCCCGAGAGAAGAGCCTGTGCCAGCAGTGCACGCTGAATAAAACTAGACACAGAGCTGCACTTCCACACTCAATGCCCTAAAATATAACCACATTCACACTGAATTCTTTATTAAAAATGAACAAAATCAAGCCCTTTTAAGTGCCTCAAGAGGAATGCCTATTGAGGGACTACAGATAGCAGTGCAGTACACACACACACACAGACACAGACACACACAGACACACACACAAACCAGCCACAAAGTGAGAAACAGCGTGTGACCACGTCAAATAGTGCACACACACACACACACACAGACACAGACACACACACACACATACACACACACAAACCAGCCACAAAGTGAGCGTGACCACATGAAATAACACACACAATCTATCTATTTATTTATTTATTTAGTCATTCATTTGTTGTTGTTTTCTTTATACATTTCCCATTTATTATTATTATTATTATTATTATTATTATATTCAACATTCCTTCCTTTCCAGTGGCTTTTATCACTGATGTTTATTTTTTAACTGTATTGTTGAATATACCGTAAATTCATTTTCATCCATTTATTTCTGTAGCCAGATTTGTTCCCAAAGTCTGTAACCGAGCTTTGGCAGTACAAATGTCCATATCTGTCCTGCCAATAAAACACCCCTTCAATCTTGATTTGTCCTTATTTGTTCTCACTGCGCTCTGGAAGACAGTCAAGGAATCAAAAACAGCCGCAGCTAATGCAAAAGGTGTTAAAAAGTCCCTTTGCTGCAAAACAGCCAACACATCATGGCCTTGATGCAGATTAGGCGGATTAGGGAGCAAAACGTTTTTATTTACTGTAGAATTGAAATCAGACCTCTTCATGACCGAGTGCTTTTCTTCTGTAGTCACATAGCAAACATGTGACACTGAATCTGCTTCACAGCCATCGCATAATGATTTTCATATTTTTACGCCGCCTAATTTTGAAGGAATGTGATAAAGTATTGGTATGCAAATATAATTGAATTAATATATACTCAGCCATATTGAAATTGTGTTCGTAAAACCCTTTAGTTTCATTAGATTAGTTCAGGTCAAAACTACAGTACCACAGTCTTGTGCTGTGACCGCTGCATGACCCTGTCATCTCTCTTTACTCATCTGACACAGACTTGTGGGAAAGCACAACACTGCCAGCCTGAGCATTTGTACTGCATGATTCTCTCCAAGGGGAAAAAAAACAACAACAACAAAAAAAACTTTTTAACAGAATGCTGTGGCAATTACTCCTCTCTATTCATACAAAATCTTCTCAATTGGAAAAGGCTGTGTTTCAATAAACAAAGAGCATAGTACAATAAAACAGTATATTTGTGCTTGATTAATACTACAGCTGTTAAATAAAAACAAAAATAAAATAAAATAATTATAAATAAATAAATAAATAAATAATCAAATGACATGCTACAAAATGTACCATATATGTGATATGGCTACTGGCTTCTACAGCACATGCGGGCGACTACAGAAACCCTTTGGTTCTGTTTTCAGCTATTTAAACAGCTGCACTAGTATTTAGATTAAATGGCTGTCACAATTTTGCCTCATGAACAATGAGAGAGTGAAAAGAAACATCCCAATCACAAGCACATGTGTTCGATTATTCACAGTAAAACCCTTCTCGTTGGATCACAGCTTCAGGATTCACTTACTCTGTTATGATGACAATCAAACATCAATCGCACTCATCGCACAATACGCCCTGCCTCCACGCACACTTGGGGCTGCCGTCTACAGCAGTTGTTCTCAATCATATGCCCTGAGCATTTTAGTGTTTTCTCAGCTCCCAGCACTCCTGATTTAACTAATCAGCTAATTAACAACTTTTTTTTTTTTAACGAAGCAGATATGACAGAGCAGAAAGAGCACGAAAATGCACAAGACAGGAGGTTCTCCTGGAGTTGAGAAACACTGTTTTAAAGTGTATTTTTACATTTGCAGAGAGGGTGGAGAACACCAAGGGCACACTCTTTAATTACTCTCCTGGTTCAGGAGCACTATTTTTGACCTAATAAGGGTGCAGAGTTTGGGGCCATGCAACAAAAACTGCTGTAACTAACATTTTTGTGCGCAATTTAAAGGAGACCTTACGTTCATGCTCAGAAATCAGCTGATGCCTCTTTCTCCTGATTTCATATTAAATGAAAACATGTTTGAAATCAGGCCTAGTTATTTGTATTATCTAGCTGGTGAAGTTGCTTTTGGCTTCAGTAGCTTTAGGTGTGTGAGGGGGCTCGGATATTGATTTTATTTACTTTTTTTTTTTTTTTACCAGTATGATCACTCACTCACTCATCGTCTCTGCCCCTTTACAATATTATCAATACAATTCTATTTTTATAGCGCTTTTAACCAATCATTGTCGCAAAGCAGCTACAGAGACAAAAAATGTTAGGAAATATGTATAGCTTGTACCATTTTTACAGTATATCCACTTATATTAACTTATAACAGTATGAACATTTTAACTGTTATAATGTAAGTAGTCCATGAAACTTACTATTTTCATTGGTGTTCCACAACATTTTATTTATATATATATATAAAGACGAAGATAGATAGAGACCTGTTAATAAAATTTACTTTTTTGATAATTTTTTACACTCTCCTCAGTCTCCAGTGTTTGCGTACATGCAAATAAAAAAAGTGAGAATGACATATCCACTTCCCTTTTTCTTTCGATTCGTCAGTTATTCGTGATGAATACATTATTCCTGAGGAAAAAAGGTTTAAAGACCTTCCTTTGGATTAGTGCCCAGAACAGACACAAAAGAGACAGCACAGATATGTGTTTTGAATTAGACCACTGAGAAAGCTACAGCAACATGTGTGTTCAACTTTTACTGTATATTGCTGAATACACGATGTCATCAAGAATGCAATTACTTAAATATACACACAACAATCTGTTGCTAGTGAAAACTCCTTTTCCTTTTTTTTTTCTTTCTTCTCAGATGTTCGAACTGGAAAAGCCTCAAAAAAATTGATGAAAAATGCTCTATAATGTCCCAAACATGAGTGGGCTGTTCCCCAGCTGTTTCCAGTCTCTGCATTTTGAATGGCTAGGAAAATGTACTTCCACAAAGAGCCATTCAAAGGCAGTTCATTTAAAGCTACAGACACTGAAACAGTGTGTTTAAAAATTAATGTTAAAAAACTTCAGGCATGCCACAATTTTATTCTAATATTTTCTTTACAGAACTTGTTTCTTAAATAGAACTTTAAGACTTACAGTATAAATATATCAACTTTCTTTCAGCTGCTTCTGTCTAGGAGTCACCACAGCAAACCATCCAAGCCGCACACAACTTGGCTGGGTTGTATGGGGTGTGGCAACCCACCAACAGCAGCAAACCTGGATCCTCAGTTCCGCAAATCAACAACCTGGCCGCCTGAGCCACCACACACCTTGTTCAAAATTAAACTTTAAATTAAAGAAAATTGTAATCTGAAGTCAGCAATTTAAATATGATGAGCAGAAACAGTCTTAGAATTAACAAGTGCTGAAGACCAAACATGGATACATCTGAGGCAACTATCAGCACAGGTTAACTATGTACAGTAACTAATCATTTAGTGATGTCAATCATTTCCAATCTAAAAAAAAAACACCCAGTTCCATTAATTCTGTGCCCACCATACCCTCACCTCTTGTTCCTGACTGATAGGACCAGAACCAGATGTGGTCTTCAGCAGTGGTAGCCTATTTGCATAACCATTCGATGTTCTGTGGTTCAATATATTGTGCATTTTTGCTTAGTACAACTTTAACAATTGGTTATTAACACTTACTGTAGACTTCTCCTCAGCCCTAACTAATCTGGCCATCTTCCATTTCTACCATTTCCAACTACCACTCAACTAATGAGTTTTTCCCACTTTTCTGTGTAAACTATAAAGAAGAAACGTTCAGGGCATGAATAAGCAGGTGTTTCTAAGAAATTTATAAAGGACTTTATAAATTTTTGTGTTTGTGTTTAAATGTTAAACAATAGCAATGAAAAATATTTAATATAAGGATCAACTGTAACCATTACATAAACACATTTTGATAGATGGCAGACTTCTTTGCTGTTAGTCAATGTAATTTGAAGCCAACAGAATTTTTTTTTAACTGTTTACATAGAATGTCTGTCCAAAAACACATCATAATTATGCACTTTAATATACTACACAGATTCACATAGTTTATTCGGGATGCCTTAATTCCCCAAATTTTGTTCTTTCCTGTGTGGCACTTCCTTACGGCATGAGAAGAAATTTCTGCCACTCTCCCCTTTTCTCCTCACAGAGGTTAATGACGGTGCCCTTCCTGTTGGCTGAGAGATGAAAGAGCCTGACAAACCAACAGGAAAAGACAGGGCAATGTCATTCTCTTTTGTTTAAACATAAAAAGATAAGACACACTAAATTCCATGTGCTTTCATGAACCTTGTATTGTCTCAGCTTTGTAATCAGTTTTTCATCTTGAATCATATTATTCAGCAACCAGACTGAAACTAATAGGAAATTGAATCTAGATATAGTGAGCAATATAGTGAAGGTCAGGAATTCTGGCCTACTTCACTCGGTTCATCAAGAAAACTCCCTATATCAAGCAATGTCAGCAAAACGGAAATGAAGTTTAAGCGAATTAACCAGTGAGGAAACAATGACACAGGCTTTCTGTCCGTTATCCAACACCAGATTCAAATCATATTAAAGTGTGCAAGAGCAGTAACTTGTAAGAATAAGCAAACTTGCAAAATATTGCAAAGTTGGTTTCCTGACCAGTTAGCAGGGCGGCCAAGCTTGTGACTTCCCCATGAAATTGGTTTGGAATCTGGTAACTGTGAAGACTATAGTATATTATAAACATTACTAAACCATTCAGTGAGCTCTCATTCCATATACTGTAAATGTAGAAACTGTACTTTTAGAACAGATCACGCCAGCAAATAACCCCCCAGGATAACGGAGATACCAGTGATTATTTTATTTTGTCGCATGTCTGTAAGGTGATTCTGTCTTTAAATATCTGGCTTAACTTAAATCCCACAGAGACGTGCACATTTGAGAGGCAGAGTGAGTGGTGCATTTGATGACTTGTCATTCAGAGCTCCAGCAGTTCTGATTTTGAAAGCAGGGCAATGTGTCTGTGATGTAGTGTTTATTATTTCTGAGTAGTTCTTAAGATCCTCCTACAGAATGCAACCAAGATGAACACTGGCCTGCAGCTGCGCTTCAAAGCCCTCATACAGGAGCATGTAGAGAGTCAGCATTCTTTGCAATTGTGCCATGTGACAGTCACCAACATGGTCTCCACGAATAATCCAGAGACCTCCATGAAACTCTTCAATCGTAGCCAGAGCGGGATGAGGAACCGACCAACCGACCACTGGAGCAATTTGTTCCTCAACCCTCAACAGGAACTGCGTTTTGAGTCCAGTTGTCACAGGCTAGTGACACAGTCTAGTGAAGCCCTGCAGTTGATGGTGGATCACTTGGCTCCCAGTCAAGGCTTCTCTGATCTTTCTTGCTCTCGCTTCTCCCCTTTTATCCTTCCTTCCTAGTTTCCTGGAACCATGGAACCAGGGCCCTGACATCATCACCACTGATCCGGTTCACACCCTCTACACTGGATGTAATTAGACCTTTGTCCAAAAAAGCCTGATACAATGCAAGACTTTTGGATGTCCGTGCAACTAATGGTTACAATGCTAAACATTAGACATATAATAAAATATATTAAGCCAGAGAGGGCCCTGGTGGCTCAGTGGTAGTGTTTCGCCTGCTATACGGAAGGCCTGGTTTTGATTTCCAACCAGTGCCCAGCCACTCGATGCAGTGCCGGTCCCAAACACGGATAAAATGAGAGGGTTGCTTTAGGAAGGGCTTGTATGTGCAGACCAAACGGTCCACTGTGGTGACCACCTTGCTGGGAGCAGCCGAAAGTACGACAACAAATATAAAGCAACAAAAAAAAAAGAAAGAAATACAATAGTGTAGTAGAACATAATGTGCAACTTATCTTGCTGGCCATTGAACATACTTTTTTGCTTGGCAGCAGGTTGTTTATGGTTCATCTCCAAGCCAACCACAGAACCAACTGTCCAGACAACCTTGTTCAAATGTGTGACATCCCTTCTTTTAAGGTTAAGTCCCTAACAGCATAGTAGAACATACTGGTGACTGAGTGGACATCAGAGCTTCTTACAGATGTTAAAAGACTCCTGAGATCTGGGTCCAGTTTGAGATTCAGCAGGTAACCCCAGGTATTTGCAGGTCCTTAACATTATCCCACTCAAAGGAGCCTATTGGGCTTAGTGGTGCTTGGTTTGTACTGTGTCTTATACTCGAAGTCATTTGGTGTACAGAGTGAGAAGGAAAAGGGAAAATACAGTCCCCTGAGAAGCTTTCTTGTTGCTTGCCAAGGTTTGTCTGAGGTGTACTGTAGGCTCTTGGCCTGACATACTGTGGTCTTCTTGTGAGGTAATCTGAAATCCAGGTCACCAAATGTGAGATAACCTGCATTTCAATCCACATGCCTCCTAATAAAGGGGGCTGGATAGTTTTGAATACTCTTGGGAAATCAAAGAACATGATCTTCACAGCACACAGCAATTGTTTGACCTGAGAAGCAGGTAAATTGACCGATCTAGTGCATGATAGACCTAAGATCTAAAGAGATAAAGAAGCAATTGTGCTTTTCCAAAAAATCAATGTGGTGTGTAAATTTGATGCATTTTTCATTGACTGACTTTTTGATAGGTTAGGTATGGCTTGCCTTTATTCAACACTGGACAAGGGGAATTGGCAAATTTGATTTACTCCAATATATTGTGAAAAATAGCCTTTAAGTAGCCTTATATAGCTTTGAGTTATACCCTTCCATCTGGATTGTTTGGGCCCCAGCAATGATTCGATTCATGAGGGGCAGGTGCCCACACATATGCCATCACTTACGTAAATGACAAAAGCATTTATAAGTAATGATTTACAGTGCCATTTACAGCACCTGAGGTCTGTTGGGACCTAAGATGGGTGGGACTGTACAAGTGTTCAACTAGACAGATGGAAGTATAGTATCTGGGATTTTACCTGGGCCATGGACAGGTGCATGCCCTAATTGACAAGACAACAGCATTTGTGGCCAGACTGAGACCCGAGAGCAAAAAGGGGAGGAGGCATTCAATGTCTAGCATTGGATGCCTATTATCAGAGATTTTTACCATTTTTCTGGATATTACAAGCCCACTTACTGACCTTACTAAAAAATGAAGTGCTAGATCCAATCAAGTGAAAAGAGCCATGCAAGTGGACTTTCTGCCAGGAAAAAAGCTGTTGTGTGGGGGGCCCCACTATTGCATTTTCCTGACTTTTCTGTCTCTTTTTTGTTTCACATTCTGACAGAGGAGTGGAGAACGTTTTGTCCCAGGTGGTGTAGTGGGAGAAGCACAGCTGATGCTGTATATCAGCTGGAAACTCTTAATGAAGGAGGCCAAGTAGAACATAAATGAGAAGGAGTGTGCGGCGTGGGAGTGGGAGGTCCTCACCATCTAATACTACCTGTTTTGGTGCCCTTTCTGATCCTGAGTATGCCCTGTTTCAATGCTCCACCGCATGACGAATGCCAACATGTGGATCACTTGTTGTGGTAGTGGGAGAATGTTAGAGCATCAGCTAGAGACAGAGAGTCAGGTCAAACTGGCAGGTAACCCATAATATTTCTCATCTGTGTCCAGGTCTCTTTGTGCTTTCAGTGACTCCCATAACCGATGAGAGTGAGTGTTCTACTGTTTGGCACAGTTTGCAAGACATGTACCCTTACACCACACCAAAAAAGAATGAACTTGAACCTGATAGAGTGAAAGGTATCAGTCTGGGATGGAATGTTTTTTCTGTTTTTGTGCTGTTTTTTTCAAGATAATTTTTCTTTAAACATGCACTGAAAAGCACAGGCTGAACAGACATCAACTTGGAGCTCAGCTAAAATTCCACCTGCCTCTTGAGTGTTCCTCCATATTCTTACACAATAGGGTTTTTCAAACACACACAAAAAAAATTGGATTGGAAAGTGCCTTTATTTCAGTTTACAGGCAACACATCAAGAAAATAGTAATTTGATTCTTTTTCTTGAACTCTGAATATTTACAGTACATAAAATAGATACTGCTTTGCATGACCTACTGTGTGCCAGTAAGATGGTAATCTGAAAGAAACTATTCTATGCTGTGAAAGTAAATGGAATTATGAAATAATTCAAAACGATGCTTAAAATCAATGAATCAATTATGTGCAACATTCATACAGGAATCGAAACAGTCAAAATTCCATTCATTCTCAAGAAACCATTACTGGTTAAATTACCGGTTCTTTAAACACACAAATACACACACCTGCAGAAATATACACATGTAAATGATGCTCAGTATTCCGCCTTGCCTGCTGATGAAGATGCATTCACTTCTCTCTTAACTAGAAATGAGTCATGAAGCAATGTGCTGAACAGAAAAATGCAAGCCCACACACTTGGCAAATGTTGCATTTAAAAGCAAGTCAGCATGCAGAAGGTTATGTATTTGAAGTTGCTGGTGGGAGAATCAATTAGGTCACTAGGGGTGAATGTGTTTGTGTGCGAGAGACAGAAAATGGCAGACACAGGGAGTGACAAAGAACAAGAATGTGAGAAAGAAAAGGGATCAAGGGTTACATGAGAAGAGAGAATTTAAGGAGCCATGTGTTATAAAAAGAAGCAGAGAAGTACAAAAGGAGATGGAGAGATCACCAAAAATGAGCATGAATATCTGTGTATACCTCCAGAGGAAAATGGGATAAAATACTCCCCGTCTCCCAAATGCGATAAATTTCTTCAAGTCTATATTCATAGAAGGATTTTTTTCTAGCCAGGCACGTCTTTTACCATGGAAATCAACAGTGGGTTTTTACATGATACTTAATTTGGTATTGGTTTGTTTTAGTTGTGAGACATTCAGATAAATCCAGACCAATTCCTAATTACTCTGGAACCATCTGAAAACCAGACATGATGGCAAGCGTTCAAGCAGATCTTGTTAGAGTACAGTTTATTGTAAAAGTCTTAATGAACTGGGTGACACTACATTTAGAAAGTTTTGTCTTCTTTTCTTTTTATATAATACAACATGAGCAACTGGAAAGTCTGAGTTTTCACAGTTCATTGCACCTTGTGTGGGAAATGGAGTTAATTCAATTAAAACATCTAGAATATCTAATGTAGGTTAATATTCTATAAAATATATGTTTTCTAATAAAAATAGGTTAAAACAGACTCTGTGTGTGTCTGTCTCTCCAAACAATCCTAATGCAAGCAATACCAATTCACTCACTGGATCATCACATTGGGTCTCATAAAATGGCTTATGTTAACTCATCTCTGCTGTATTGATAGATATTGTGTTTCGTCTCTTTACTAAATCCACATTCCTAAAGGCCTCACTCCTTTTACAACCCAAGCTGCACATTTCTGTCCCATTTGCTCCTATTTGTGCTTCTCTTTTAGCTTTTTAGTGAGTGCAGCTTGAAGCGTGAGACGTTCTTCACACACATCATTTATCAACAGTGCCACCCCATTCCTGCAGAGTTGCACTCCTTCAGAGCCAAAAGACATAAAATTTTATTTGTAGGTACCTTCCTGAACTTCTGTTCTAATCCATCTCTCTAGGACCTCTTCCCTACAACAGGGAAAATGAAAATAGATAATCATGAAGATAAACAATCTTAATGTAGGCTGTTAACCGCAGCGTGTGCCAACACCAATATAAATGTTGAAGATGTTGATCTCTTTCTGTGGCAGGTGTGGAGGTGCCAAGCCAAGAGTCCCAGACGGGAAGCAGCAGACACAGTGTCGTCCAGTTGTCCAAGTGCATATCATCTTCTAATGAGCCTGACAGATGCTCTTGGCCTTCTAACAGACCGCAAGCCAAACTGTCCCTATGCTGGCATTAACGTGTTTATCCTTGGTCAACGTTCATCAGCAAATGTTCTACAACATAATCAAGGTTTAAGAATGCTGTCTAGACATGTGTGTGTTTTTAAGAAGCATACCTGTTGTATCATCTATGCTTACAGGATTGACACTTCAAGAAAAAATGCCAATAATGTGAAAAACATGATGAAGAATTTTAAGGTTGACCTATACATGAACAGGTTGGGATGTCTCTATGAACAGCATTTCAACTTCCTGTCAAGCCTTCACCAATCTTCTGTTCCACACATCCTGCTGTCCAGGTCTTTTACATCCAGGACACTCCAATATGCTCCTAGAGTTTTAGGGTAACAGCCCAGTTTTGGATTATATGTCTAACGTCACGAGATTACTTAGGGGTTACATGACATAAACAGTTATAAACATGCAAGAGTAAGACTGAATTCAATATTTGTCTTGGGGTATAAAATGAAAATCATGGTCATTTTGCCTCAAATTTATTTCTACACTGCACTTAAAAACAGACAAACAAAGCACCTTTTTCAAAGATTTGGTAGATTTAGATTCCTAATGAGCAATAGTGACAGTAGCAAGGAAACACTTCCTGAGACTTAAATGAGGAGGAAATCTTGACAGACACCAGATTCAGAGCCAACCCATCCATTTCTGTTGAATACAGAGTATTTGGATTAAGTATTGTTGTATAATGATTAGGCACAGGAATCGCCAATGACCACCCAATACTATATTATTACGATGCCTAGATGACGATTTGGTTTGTATTGCAATTCTGTAAATATCACAATTTTATAAATATTCCAATGCAATATTAAACATTTGTAAAGATTTGTCTTTTCTAAACAAATTTTGCAAATAATTTGCTCCTACCACACAGATACAAATCGCTGCCTGCCAATGTATGAATATTTTAGAACACCACCTGTAGGATTTTAGAGGAACTGCAACATTTTACCACCTCAAATGCAAACATATCTACATTCAAAGATATATTTTACATTATTTAAAATATATATTTTGGAGTCAATGTGGCGATACATGAATTGCCACACAAAAGAATCGCGATACATAACTGATTTTTCTTTTCTTCTCCCATCTCTAATAATGATGCTCCTTGATTTACGATGGAGTTCCGTCTTGATAAATCCATTATATGTTGAAAATAAACAAATGTAATAAATCCAACCTATTAAACAGCATTTCTTAGCCCAGTCGTCCTTAAACATGCTTAGACTTCTTGCCTATTGAATATAAATCGCTTTTGCAACATCATCACTCTAGGTTGCACCAACGTAAATCATATATTTTCCGAATTCTGGTCCTGGAATAAGTCAAGCTCTGCTTTTTTTTTTTTTTTCCATTCTCTAACACACCAACTTGAAATCAGTAATGGCTGAATATCAGCTCATTACTTTGGTCAGGTGTCCTGAGAGCAGAGATAAGACAAACATCTGCAGGACAGGGTGTACTCCAGAGCCAGAGTTGGAATCTGGATCTCAACTACAGTATGTTGGTCATGACTGATGGGCTGAAAGCTAATGATGCTGATCAGGTAAATGTTTAGTAGATGTATTAAAGCAGTATATACAACTCAAGTCTTGTTGATTTTGTTTGCTTTACCGCTCAGAGCCACATGCACCAACTGCGTCTTGAGAAACAGAAGCCAGGCATGACGTGTTTATTTATCAGTTAATAAATGCATTCCAGATGACCGCTTGAGTCAAAGGCACATACTGTAGCATAACCAAAGGAGAAAACACTAAGGGAAATGTGTGTGCGTGCCTGAGTGTGTGTGTGAATTGGTGTGGATGGAAATACAACAAACAAACAAACAAACACAGCTGCCCACAAAAACTTTCACACCCTGTCCGAAAAACACCTTTTCCCGTTTCCGCGCGTGCTGTCAGCACTAATTGGTTTTTGGCGCTAAAAGCATCTGTCCGTTAGATAACCGCGTGCGCTTGTTAGAGAGGAGAGCGCGCAGAATAACTGATAAGCAGTGACTCTGTACTGTAGGTTATCAAGCGCGCGCGCGCGAATGACCTGACCTTCAACCCACCCGCACGCGCCAGTTCGAGAACGTTCCTTACTCGAATACGAATATAACTTACCTCAAACAGCAACAAAGTCCACACGAAGAGCCGTCCCGCCGATGCGCTCATGCTAGCACTCACACAGCTTCACCTCTTGTCAGTTGAATCTGCGCGGGTTGAACGCGCTGTGTCTAATGGACTGTGGAAGCGCGTGGAGTCTCACGGCTTTTATTGACTCTCGCCGTATTGGAAAAGCAGCTTCTGACGACACCACGTTTCATATTTACTTCCCAATTGTAGTGTACGACCAGCACGTTGTTACTAACTTTATATTTGCGTGACGGGCTATCCTGACTACACGCTCTTAAAGCTACACCCTCAGCAGCTTTGACACTCTCTGTTCTGGTCTGGTCAGGGCATGCCAAATAATGGGGTAAGGAGGGGTTCCGTGCCACGATGCTACCACGCTGTCATTTTTTCCCTTCTATTTTCCTTTTAATTCCTGGCATGAACATACAAGAGGTGCATATTTCAACCTGCCAACTGACTCATCTCTCTTCACTTGTCAGGACGGTTGATGAAGAGGAGTCATTTCTGTTCAATCAGTGCTAGTTTTCCTTCTTGTATATTTAGTTGTGGTATGCAGTGATCAAAGTCAAATGCTTCAAATCTCGTTTGAAAGGAACATCAATACAATCGATAGATAATGTAATAAAGTGTGGCATGTGCATGGAAATTCCATCCAGCCATTTATCTAGGAACTTCTGTAGTCCAACTAGGAGCTGTGGAGGCCAGTGGTGTTTGTTACTATTTTTACAACCGTTAACAAAGCCAAATGACCTAATCTGCTATTAGTCTTTGGATTGTGGAAGGAGACCGGAGTACCCCGAGGAAACCCAACCAGCGCAGGAAGAATATCCGAACGGAGTGCACACAGACCCAGAGACAGGAATCGAAGGAAGTGAAGGTGCAAGGCAACTAACCACTAAGCCACCATGCCGCCATGGAAATTGTGTTGTGCAAAGTATGTTTTGCATTAACACAGTCTTGTATGAAATACGTTATCTTCTCTCTCTCTCTCTCTCTCTCTCTCTCTCTCTCTCTCTATAAAGGGCGGGCCAAAAGTAGGGTTACAGTTACTTCATTATCTGCTTCACCTTCACAATCACGTTTTAGATATAAAAATACTTTGAAAAAAAAATTTTGAGCACTTGAGAGACTAAATGTTCAATGTAAAATGCCTAATATGTAATTATAATATATGTAAATAATGTTTAAGTGTTAACTGTAACCCTACTTATGGCCCACCCAGTCCATAAGTGCTATCGAACAACAGTTAGACTACAAACTATAATCTACCACAGTAGATAATGGAAAACCTAAAGTGGACAAGGCAAAATTAGTTTTTTTTCTCTTTGTTTTTGTTTGTATCTTTTGTCTTTTTCTAAGGCTTTTAGGCAGAACAGAGTCACACTAATGAAACTTTTTGACTGAAACTGCATCTGCCTTTCTACCTTTCGTGAAGGTCCGTGTAAGATGCACTTAGAGGAACACAATAGAGCAGGCATGTCTGGTATGAACTACCTGAATTGCTGGCTGACACGCAGGCTTCAATTCAGCTTAATCTCCATTAGCACGCCAAGGAGAGGAATTCAAACAGCTACACTTGAACTCACTTGCATGCACTCTTTCTAGCTGTAGAGGGTAAATACCCTTAGGAGAATATGAAAGGTACAACGTGTGGGTTGTTAAAGAATATCATGCATTATTAGAAGATGGCCTTTGGCAGTGGAGTGATGTGTGCTTACTGTGATTTTCTTACTCGGTAAAAAAGTAACAGTGGAAGTAATTGGAAGATACTGACTTTTATATGTTGTAATGATTTAAAAACTCAAAATGTCAATTCCATTTTTATTTTATTTCTAAATAAATAAATAAATAAATAAAAGTAAATAAAAAAGATAAGACCTGAATAAATGTTTTACTAAATGAAAGGTGTAAGAATATGTCCAAAATTCTATTAATTTTAATCAAATGCAAATATATATATATATATTTTTTTATCTTTAAACTACAGTTTTTTAACTACAATGTATATACATTACAGTGGTATGGGATATTTAGAACAGTATGGAAGCAGTTTAGATATACAGTAAAAACTGTTGAAGCATTTTCTAGCATTTGTGCTTGTAATTAGTGTTTTCTACTGACAGCTTTAGAGCTTTAAATTTAGTATAAAATATCTAATCACAAAATTTTTTAGAGGTAATAGGAATAGAAGGAAGTGATTTATCAGACAGACTAGACCTAAAATACATGTTATTGATAAAATTACATTTATAAGTCATCACTGACTGGATTTTTGTACTTTGATGTTTAAGATTAAACCAAGCTGGGTGTCTAAACTCTCAAATATATAATGTTCTTCAGAAGAAAATATTTGATCCCCTAATGGTCAGACAAAAGAAAATACACTAAGTAATAATAGCTATACAGTGGTTGTGTTTTTGTTTTGTTTTTTCAATTTCATATAGAACGAGTATTATAACGTCATGAACATTTTACTTGGAATTCTTTGGGAAGCAGAGGAAGGATGTTTACAACAGGATGGTCAAAGGGCAAATGACCACGTCTGAGGAAGTTGTAGGAAACAGAGCAATGTCCCTGTTTGCTGAAAGCAATGAAAGCATATGCTCACCAGACAATACCCTTCTAAACACCTTTCCCCATTTCATATTTATTCATATTAATTCTACTATTAACTTTCTTAACAAACAACAATCCAATTCCCATAGAAGTGTTTTGTTTTTGTTTCAGTTCTGATTGGTCAGAAGTCATTGATTAATTTTCTATGATGGCATAGCTTGGAAGGGATTTTTAACATCAAGGCAAATCACAGGATTATATTAATGCACCTGGGGACTTGTATGGGAGGATCTGGATAAAAGCAGATTTTAAAAAATGTTTGTAATGGTTCATGTAATAATGATTTATGTGAGGGAAAAAATTGCACTTATGCACAGAATCTCCAGTTTCTCTATTTTGTAACAGACAGACATGGTTTGATTAGGTTTTCAGACCGAGAAACTTCAGGATGAAGGTCCTTGTGGTTTCTAAGTAACATGAAAAACCTGCATGTTTTTACTTATTAACTTCAACAGAGAAAAAGAGAAAGAGTGCTTGGTAAAGGAATCACAGTTTGTAGATGTTATACTGTAAGCAATATCTATCCTGATTTTTGGATATTTGACAAAAACATACCGTAACTATATATGGATAAAAAGTATGATGTAATTTTTTAATAAATAAAAAATTTTGGGTGTTGGCATATTGCTGTAAAATAGGAGAAATAAATCATGACAGCCATGCTATTATTGGAAACTGATCAACTTTGGGGGTGATATATCTGAACGCCTCATCATGTTTTATTCCTTGTATAACCAACCGAGTATAGACATTAAGTGCATTCATGCACTGGTGTGCATTGGCACATGTGCACAAGGAATCTTAAGAAGAGATGCAACTTAAAACCTCAAATGCACATGCACGCTGTACTGAAGCACGGTTTCTGAATGCCAACTCATCCTTACTGTCCAGATGATTAATATTCATGCTTGTGGTTCCACTCATCTGTTTCTGTTTTAATTTACCCTGTTGGGAATGTTGCATTTCTGCTTTGGGGGTTTGCCAAGTAGGGTTTGGTGGGGGGTCAGTGCCTGGGAAGAAAGGAACCTCTTGGCCTGTCTGTTCAAGGAATGCTCGGCTTGTAGCAAGATGCCTACCTGTCTGTCTATCAGCAGGTGTCCATTTCAGCACGGCTGTGCATTCCGATACTCCCCGACTGGCCACTTGGGGCAGAATCTTGTTCCCCCCAGAGTACATTGATCATTCTCAGGCCCGGCTACAACTAGGCATGAATGCTGTGTTGTTTATTGATCCAAGGCAGGCCTTGTTTACCTAAGGCCTTACACACAGCGCTTTCATTAATTAGTGTGAACTATCATACATTTCTAAACAATGTTTAGAATCTTGTTTTATATTTGACTAGGTCAGGATTACTTCTGTTCGAGAAATACAAAACAAATACTTCTCCTGACCGAGGAATTGCTATGTATTCTGTACTCTAGTCATTAAGCACCTCCAGCATCTCTCTGGGGAATATCAGTTCATTGCACAGTTCAAGATTCCAAACACTCAATCAGGGATTAAGTGTCTGAAAAGAGAAACTATGGTCAGTGAGTGGAAAGCTTCTGGGCTTCGAGGCTGTCTATTGTTACAGGAAAGTCTTTGTGCAGAGAACTGGCAGAGTATGGAACAACGCCAGTCTACGGCAGACTAATCATTCTCCCATACTGGTTTCATGGTGCTCAGTAAGCACACATAACACTGGGAATTAGAGCAGAAAGGAACCAAGTCTCAGTTCACACTTTATTTCTTTCTCTATTGTCTTTAATTCAATAGAGTAAATCACGGCTTCCACTGCTGTTTAGACATTTAATTCCCCCATCTGCAACTTCTCTCTTATCCTCCGTGACATCTGGATTCAACCTGATTTGACTCTGGAATTGAATGGAACCATTCTGATTGGTTTGTTCACCACATGTGAAGGAAGAAGGCAGTAATTCCCATCCTGTGATGTCTCTGCAATTATTTGATTTGGTAGTACAAAATGCCTCGTGTTTGAAACATGCTGAACCCCAAATTCCACTGCTGTACTGCTGGTGATACCACTGCCTATACAAAAAAAAAGAAAATTTCTCTTTTTCACTCTCTACTTCTGACTGTTTCTGGGTTAGATGTGAAACAATAATACAAGTTATCTCATAATTTATAAAGGTTTGTAAAATCATATTCTATGGCATTTTAAGTTAATAGATTTAAAAAGAGAAGAATCTTTATGGGAGATTTTGGACAGAAATGTTAAACAGTGCTCTTCACCACCATCATCCTTGTGGTACACCCTTTAACAGGACTCTAAACTGCTCAGCTATGTGCTTGGAATAAATGATACCATATTTGAAGTCATTCTACAATATGTAATAAAATATGCAAAAGTCACAAAAAAACTATTTTGTATACAGGTATTTTTTTGCTTACACGGTTACAGTATATGGAAAGGTAGGGGATCCCTTGTCAAATTGCATATTTTATTTGTATATTTATAGAAAATTGGCAGGTAAAGAATTGCCATCGGAAATAAAATTTTCTCCATGTAATAAATTCTCTTTAGTGTTAACACTCAAAAACTTTGGGCAACTTTATGTAGCAGGCAGAATATCTGAAAATGAAGTTAACTGATGCCTAGAGAGAAGATGAAACCTTGTGAAAATATTGTAAAGCAAATTTCCACCATAGGAAATGTAATTAATAAATGGCAATATGCCAGAGACATTTTGGAAATTAGTGCTATGCACTGATAAATGAAAGCCGTCTAAGGGTCCAGCTCCTAACATTGATTGCCATAATCACTAAAGGTATGTTTGGAAATAGAAGCATTTGATGAAAAGAACATCTTGTCAACTGTTAAGCATTAGGGCGGATCTATGCTTTGGTGTTGTGTGGCAACGAGTAGTACAGGTTACATTGTACAGGTTTATTGAAGGATAGATTCTAGAATAATAAAATTTCAGAAGAAAACGTGACAAAATCAATCAGAATATGAATCCTTTTGACATGAAATTAAAGACAAATATAAAGATAAAGATACTTTATTGTCAGTGCTTGGTAGCTCTCAGAGACCAGCAGCAATAATAAATGTAAGAATAAACAAAAGAATACACACAAGAAGCAGTGCCTAAGAAAGTAAACTTAACACAAAAAAATGCTGCCATCTTGGATAGTTAAAATTATTTAACATCGTTCATGTTAATTTTTATTTTGCTGAAAAAGTCAATGCTGGCCACAATAGAAAGGCTCCAAAACATGCTATGCACCAAAGCCTGACATGCACAGGGCTCCGCAGGCAAAGAGCCCAAGACTTCCAAACTAGCCAGAACCCAAACCGATGAAAGCACCCGTGAAATGAACAAAATTTTTTTGATGCATGGAGGCCCACCCCGCAACCAACAGCACCCAAAGTATGTCCTGCCAATGCCAGATGCCAAACACTTCAGTTCACCCTCAGATGTCCCGTCCTCGTGAGGTTAGAGCTGCCCAATGGGAACCCAAAACCTAACTGGCTTTGATGTTAACATTTTTAATGTTATGGTTAATCAGTTGATATGTATTCAAAACCATTTTTGAACAGTTTGTCCTTGAAGTCGATGTTTTGGAAGGAGAAAATCTGTGCAAGCTTAATAATATGAGTGATTTTGACAAGGGCCAAATTGTGATGGCTAGACAACTGGATCAGAGCAACTCCAAAACTGCAGCTTTTATGGGATGTTCCTGATCTGCAGTTGTCAAGACCTAAAATGGTGAACCAACAATAAAATCATAGGTGTCCAAGGGTCATTGATGCATACAGGGAGCGAACATACAGTGCATCTCAGTTTGTTGCATATGGGGCTGCATTGCCACAGACCGGTCGGAGTGCCAATGCTGTACTGTGTTCACACAGTACATAAATACACCAAGAGTGCCTACAATGGGCAAATCAGCATCAGAACTGGACCACGGAGCAATGGTAGAAGTCTGATGGCCTGGTCTGATGAATCACATTTTCTCTTACATCACGTGGATGGCTGGGTATGTGTGAGTATGTGTCACTTACCTGGGGAAGAGGTAGCACCAAATGCACTATGGGAAGAAGACAAGCCAGAGGATGCAGTGTAATGTTTTTGTCAATTGCTTGCTGCCATTTATGTGGTTACTTTTGACACATATTACCTACCTAAACTTTGCTGTTGCCCAAGAACAACGCTTCATGGAAACAGTAGTTCCTTATGCCGATGGCTTCTTCCAGCGAAATAATTCTCCCAGCCCAGCAAAATTGGTTAAGGAATAGTTTGAGAACAAACCAACAAGTTCAAAGTGTTGCCTTGGCCTCCAAATTCTCCAGATCTGAATCCAATCAAGCATCCTTGTGATGTGCAGGAAAACAAGTGCAATCCACCTTGCAGGAAAGTGTGAAATACTCAATATTAGGCAGGTGGTGAAAATGTTGTGGCTGATTTCTGCTCTTAAATTTAAACACTGACAAAATTATGAAATATTAATTCAGATGTTCCAATCATGCAGAAATAATTTTTATCATTTATTTTAAGTACACACACACACACACACACACACACACACACACACACACACACACACACATACACAGGTGAAACTCTAAAAATTTGAATATCGTGCAAAAGTTTATTTTAGTAATCCAACTTAAAAAGTTAAACTAATATATTGGACTATATGAGACTATATTACATGCAAAGCAAGATAGTTCAAGCCATGATTTGTCATAATTGAGATAATTATGGCGTACAGCTCATGAAAACCCCAAATCCACAATCTCAGAAAATTTGAATATTACTTGCAATCAATAAAACAAGCATTTTACATAGAACAATATCGGAGTTCAGAAAAGTATACTGTAAGTATGAATATTGAGTGTACTCAGTAATTGGTTTGGGCCCCTTTTGCAGCAATTACTGCTTCAGTACAACGTGGCATGGAAGCTATCAGCCCGTGGCACTGCTGAGGTGTTATGGAAGACCAGGATGCTTCAATAGCGGCCTTCAACTCTTCTGAATTGTTCGTTCTCATATCTCTCATCTTTCTCTTGGCAAAGCCCCATAGATTCTCTATGGGGTTTAGGTCAGGCGAGTTTGCTGGCCAATCAAACACAGTTATCCCACTGAACCAGGTTTTGGTGCTTTTGGCAGTGTGGGCAGGTGCCAAGTCCTGCTGGAAAATGAAGTCAGCATCCCCATATAGCTCATTTGCGGAAAGAAGCATGAAGTGCTCCAAAATCTCCTGGTAGACTGCTGCGTTGACCCTGGACTTAATGAAGCACAGTGGACCAACACCAGCAGATGACATGGCTCACCAAACACTGGACTTCAAGCATCTTGCAGTGTGTGCCTCTCCATTCTTCCTCCAGACTTTGGGTCCTTGGTTTCCAAATGAGATGCAAAAGTTAGAGGACTTTGGACCATTGAGCAACAGACCAGTTCTTTTTTTTCTTTAGCCCAGGTAAGGCGCTTCTGACGTTGTTTGTTGTTCAGGAGCGGCTTGGCAAGAGGAATACGACATTTGAAGCCCATATCCAGGATCCGTCTGTGTGTGGTGGCTCTTGATGCACTGACTCCAGCCTCAGTCCATTCCTTGTGAAAGTCCCCAACACTTTTGAATGGCTTTTTCCTGACAAGGCTCTCTCCAGGCTGTGGTCATCCCTGCTGCTTGTTCACCTTTTTCTTCCACACTTTTCCCTTCCACATAACTTTCTATTAATGTGCTTTGATACAGCACTTTGGGAACATCCAACTTCTTTAGCAATTACCTTTTGAGGCTTTCCCTCCTTATGGGGGATGTCAGTGATGGTTTTCTGCACAAATGTCAGGTCAGCAGTCTTTCCTATGATTGTGCTTCCTACTGAACCAGACTGAGAGACCATTTAAAGGCTCAGGGACCCTTTGCAGGTGTTATGGCTTAATTAGCTGATTAGAGTGGGACACTTTGAGACTAGAATATTGAACCTTTTCACAATATTCTAATTTTCTGTGATTGTGGATTTAGGGTTTTTATGAGAACTATCTTGCTTTGCATAAAATGAGTCTATCTCATATATTAGTTTCACCTTTTAAGTTGTATTACTGAAATAAATAAATATTTACATGATATTCTAATTTTTCAAGTTTCACCTGTATATAATTTGGGGATAGTTGTGTAGTCAAGTTATCAAATAATTACGTGAGCCCTTGTAAGTCAGGTTGATGAATAAAATAACTCAAATGGCTCTTATTTAAAGTTTAAATACCTGCAAATAGCTGACCTGATAATGAACACACAAGCTGTCAGAAAAAAATGTAAATGGCTAGTAAGTTTCCACACTTGTTACTTGTAATTAGAGTCGTTTTTATATCCAATGAGTATTTGAGGTTTTGAAAGACCCGTGTATATTTCATCCCATTCTGCAGTGACTTCACTGAATATCGAGCCTGCAAAAGATCTGGCAAAGGTAGCTGAACTTTATAAATCAGGAAAAGGATATAAAAATATATCCAAACATTTAAATTTCACACAGTGTTGAAACTCTGATAAAAAAGTGAAAAATTAGAGGTTCTGTTAACATCAACCAATCAAAGATTTTAACCACCATGACAATTGTGTGGGATGCAAAGAAAAACCCACAACCAGCTTCAGCTAAAATACAAGCTTTTCTCCAAATAAGTGGTGTGGCTGTTTCAACATGCAAAATAAATAAGTACTAAAACATGGGCTACATGGTTAAGTTGTCATAAAAAAAAAATTACTGCCCCAATGCCAAAAACAGCGACCTACAATGTGCCAAAGAACACGAAGACCAGCCTCAAAACTTCTGGCACAAATTCTTTTAGAGTGATGAGACCAAAATGTACTGTAACTGTTTGCCACAGCCATAAATGCTATGTTGTGAGAAGAGTCAACAAGGCATATAATGAGTACGCCATCCCCACTGTGACGCATGGAGGAGTTTTTCCAAATTGATGGCAAGATGAATGCAGTGTATTATCAGAAATGACTTGATGCCAATTTGCAATAATGAGGCCAAGATCTGTGCATGGGATGCACTTTACATTGCAACAGGCCAGTGATCCAAAGTACAAGGTCAGGATGACCCTTTAGAGAAGCACAGGCTTCACAACCGGGCAACAAAGAGATGTTCCCATAGCGTTTTCACGCAGCATTGAGTGTAGCTTTTGAAAGGGAACTCAAATAGCCTCAAGTGGGGAGGTCTGAATATTTATTAGATACTGGGGAATCCATCCTTATGAAGCAAATTGAGGGAGTCATTTACAAATTGCAAACCCAGAGACCATGCTATCAGGGAAGGAAAAGAAATTCATTGATGGGAAAAAACATGGCCATTCAGTATATTCAGTTGTCAGCTGACCTCATTTTTGGCACACAACATTGCTGAGCCTAGACCTGACCAGCAGAAGCAGCCCCAGATCAAGGTTTACACTAGGAATGATGGAGGAATCATTTAATCCACCTCTTCTTACCCTGAAGCACATATCACTCTGGATGTTACCCTCTTGACAGAAGCTGCCTAAACCCTGGTTAATCCATAAATGGAAAAATGGGCTAAATGAATAGAGCCTGGCTGGTGTTTGGAACCTGTCTCAGTAACCACCTACAAGCTAGTGTGCTTAGCTTTGGCTTACCTAGAATGCTATGGTCCATCCATCCAACTAGGAACCTCTGTAGTCCAACTAGGGACTGTGGAAGCTAGCATTAGATTTATTCCTATTTTACAACCATAGTGGGACCTCTGGTTAACATTAACACTTGCAAAATGCTATGGTGGCTAACATTAATTTATACGCTAATGCATTTTATTGAATGCCATTACTGTATATTACCCTACAGGTAATTTTGTATCAACTCCTATTTGTCTGGTAAGTTAAACTACGATGTTCTAAATATATACATAAATAATACCTATATTACTGAAGTTAAATTATCTCAAAAATAAAAATGAGAATGCTTTGCAAGGTATACAGAGATTTTCATAGTCAATGATTCCTGTTTAGATAAAGTAAGCCATAGCAGACAGCTAGTGGTTTGATGCCTGCAGGGCAGGCGTCAGTCAGATTGGACACGCCCCAGATTATGAATAACTTTGTGTTTTAATATAACTTTAACTGACAAGTTGCATTAAACCTCAACCTCATACAGTTATCATGAAAAAAAAAATCTAGCGATTAAGACCAAAAACCCTTTATTTTTCGTACCATTCTGTTGTAAAGTTGGGCATTTTAACATGACAGTCAATGGGGATGTACAGTACAGTCGTGGCCAAAGGTTTTGAGAATGACACAAATATTAGTTTTCACAAAGTTTGCTGCTAAACTGCTTTTAGATCTTTGTTTCAGTTGTTTCTGTGATGTACTGAAATATAATTACAAGCACTTCATACGTTTCAAAGGCTTTTATCGACAATTTACATTTATGCAAAGAGTCAGTATTTGCAGGATTAAGATCTGGGAGGTTCCAGGTCATGGACCCAAACGTTCAACGTTTTGGTCCCCGAGCCACTTAGTTATCACTTTTGCCTTATGGCACGGTGCTCCATCGTGCTGGAAAATGCATTGTTGTTCACCAAACTGTTGTTGGATTGTTGGAAGAAGTTGCTGTTGGAGGGTGTTTTGGTACCATTCTTTATTCATGGCTGTGTTTTTGGGCAAAATTGTGAGTGAGCCCACTCCCTTGGATGAGAAGCAACCCCAAACATGAATGGTGTCAGGATGCTTTACTGTTGGCATGACACAGGACTGATGGTAGCGCTCACCTTTTCTTCTCCGGACAAGCCTTTTTCCAGATGCCCCAAACAATCGGAAAGAGGCTTCATCCGAGAATATGACTTTGCCCCAGTCCTCAGCAGGCCATTCGCCATACTTTTTGCAGAAGATCAATCTGTCCCTGATGGTTTTTTTTGGAGAGAAGTGGCTTCTTTGCTGCCCTTCTTGACACCAGGCCATCTTCCAAAATTCTTCGCCTCACCGTGCATTCAGATGCGCTCACACCTGCCTGCTGCCATTCCTGAGCAGCTCTGCACTGGTGGCACTCCGATCCCGCAGCTGAATCCTCTTTAGGAGACGATCCTGGCGCTTGCTGGAATTTCTTGGACGCCCTGAAGCCTTCTTAACAAGAATTGAACCTCTTTCCTTGAAGTTCTTGATGATCCTATAAATTGTTGATTTAGGTGCAATCTTAGTAGCCACAATATCCTTGCCTGTGAAGCCATTTTTATGCAACGCATGTCACCATGGTTATCGATGAAAGAACAATGATTTCAAGCATCACCCTCCTTTTAACATGTCAAGTCTGCCATTCTAACCCAATCAGCCTGACATAATGATCTCCAGCCTTGTGCTCGTCAACATTCTCACCTGAGTTAATAAAACGATTACTGAAATGATCTCAGCATGTCCTTTAATGACAGCAATGAAATGCAGTGGAAAGTGTTTTTTCGGGATTAAGTTAATTTTCATGGCAAAGAAGGACTATGCAATTCATCTGATTACTCTTCATAACATTCTGGAATATATGCAAATTGCTATTATAAAAACTTAAGCAGCAACTTTTCCAATATTTATGTAACTCTCAAAAGTTTTGGCCACGACTGTACAGTACTCACTTTTGGAGCCAGCCCCCAGTGGACTTTTGAGGAAGTGCAAGTTTTGGCATTTCTGGGTTGGCCTCAGACATTTCAGAACCGAAGTTCTCCTTTACATGGTGAAATTGTTAAATGTTCTGCTATAGTATATAGTTACGAAAACGTCAGGCATTTCGTTCCTGAAATATGAAATAAATCTCAGTCAAAGTCATTTGAAATAGCATTTTTAAGTCTGATTACCTCAAAAGAGTGAAAGTTGCATTCAAGAATTGTTTAATGTTAAGAGAAGTGCAGCACCACTACACTGCAGATTTAAAAAAAAAATACTTACGTTTGTTCACTGAGTGAGGAAATAGCTAAATAAATCTAACCTAAAATTTGTATACATTTTAGAAATACTGTTTTATCTACAACATTTTTTAAACTGGCTTCTTACACAGAAATGAGGTTTGCAGGTAGCCAGGTCAATGAACTATAGAACTTTTTTCATGCTGTTTTAGTGAAATATATTAATGGTTATTTATAGGTGAGGTGTATGAATATATTAGAG
>JAAGKR010000622.1:82774-96896 GCA_011419295.1 Clarias macrocephalus | reverse complement strand
CATCGTGCTGGAAAATACATTGTTCTTCACCAAACTGTTGTTGGATTGTTGGAAGAAGTTGCTGTTGGAGGGTGTTTTGGTACCATTCTTTATTCATGGCTGTGTTTTTGGGCAAAATTGTGAGTGAGCCCACTCCCTTAGATGAGAAGCAACCCCACACATGAATGGTCTCAGGATGCTTTACTGTTGGCATGACACAGGACTGATGGTAGCGCTCACCTTTTCTTCTCCGGACAAGCCTTTTTCCAGATGCCCCAAACAATCGGAAAGAGGCTTCATCCGAGAATATGACTTTGCCCTAGTCCTCAGCAGGCCATTTGCCATACTTTTTGCAAAAGATCAATCTGTCCCAGATGTTTTTTTTGGAGAGAAGTGGCTTCTTTGCTGCCCTTCTTGACACCAGGCCATCTTCCAAATGTCTTCGCCTCACTGTGCGTGCAGATGCGCTCACACCTGCCTGCTGCCCTTCCTGAGCAGCTCTGCAATGGTGGCACTCTGATCCCGCAGCTGAATCCTCTTTAGGAGACGATCCTGGCGCTTGCTGGACTTTCTTGGACGCCCTGAAGCCTTCTTAACAAAAATTTAACCTCTTTCCTTGAAGTTCTTGATGATCCTATAAATTGTTGATTTAGGGGTGCAATCTTAGTAGCCACAATATCCTTGCCTGTGAAGCCATTTTTATGCAACACAATGATGGCTGATGATTTCAAGCATCACCCTCCTTTTAACATGTCAAGTCTGCCATTTTAACCCAATCAGCCTGACATAATGATCTCCAGCCTTGTGCTCTCAACTTTCTCACCTGAGTTATTACTGAAATGATCTCAGCAGGTCCTTGAATGACAGCAATGAAATGCAGTGGAAAGTTTTTTTTTTCGGGATTAAGTTAATTTTCATGGCAAAGAAGGACTATGCAATTCATCTTATCACTCTTCATAACATTCTGGAGTATATGCAAATTGCTATTATAAAAACTTAAGCAGCAACTTTTCCAATTTCCAATATTTATGTAATTCTCAAAACTTTTGGCCACGACTGTATATAGATGCATATTTATGACCTCTGCTGGAGAAAATCCGAGAAGTCAGAGAAAAGATAAAGCTACTGTAAATCTATTTGGTGGACCAAACCAAAGTCCTTGTACCGATTGGAACAGAACAAATATATGCACCATAACACCTCTACAATCCACTGATCCAGGAGGGAACCTGCTGCTCTTGCTAGTAAATGCACAACAGCAAGCACAAAATGACTCCTTACAGTCTTAAAGTGCACCAAACTCATGTCCATGTAACATATTTCAAAAAACATGTGCATTGGTACAGTATATGGCACATTATGGCACCTTATGCATTATGACACCTTTCACATTGGAAAGAAGCTATTACTAACAAGGATGCACCTGGCCAGCAACAACACTCACATAGGGTGTGGAATTAAAATGATCCTCAATTTCTGATGGAATTTGTGCAAAGAATTAATTCTCCACACTATTATATCACCACCCCCAGCCTGAAGCATTAGCATTAGGCAGGTTGGGTGTATGGTTTCAATGGTGTCATTTTGTTGATGCCAAACTCTGACCCTACCCAAATGCCAGCTTCATGTCACAGCAGAAATCAAAGCAGACCAAAGACCAGACCAGATTTTTCTACTCTTTAGCCCATTTGTGTTGTGTTCTGACAGGCATGTTTGTATACTAACTACCATGCCATAGTCAAAGTCATTGGGTTGAGACCTTTTTCCCCATGGTGTTTGAAGTGAGTATAAACCGAATGGCTTCACCTGTATCTGCATAATTTTTATTTAGTGTGCTGCTTCAAAATGTTATCTTACATAACATTACCATCAATGTACAGTACAGGTGTTCCTTATTATATGTGCAGTATCACCAATATAATAACAACCATGGTTATATCACCATTTTTTAAATGTTGCTTCAAGTAAACATGAGGCAATTTTACCGTTCGATTCACAAAAAATAAATAATAATAATTTATTGATGAATGAAATATTAAGACTAATTGCAATGTGTGCACGTAATTAATGATACGGTCATTGCACCGCTTATTTAACCCCTTTCCATTCCTTGTTTAAAAAGCAATTTTCCCTGTGTGGGTTTTCAGCCGTGATTTACTGTACACTTTTCCAATATTTCACAAGTGTGTGAATTTTCCCGGTTCTTTAGGTTCTTAGCATACTAACACTATTCACTCCGGTCTAACAACTAGATTACATTAAATTAGACTGACATTTTTACAAAAGGACATAATAGTAATGATTTTACAATACGGGATACAATCACAATGTGAAGCATGTAAAGAATTTCGCAGTGATTGTGTGGTGACTGCTGTAATTGTTTCTGGCAGAACAGAGAGCCAGCTGGATTGTTGGATACACACATATAAAACTGAAACAGTAGAGCTGATTTTGGTTTCAATATATCAACTGGGGGGGGGGGGGGGTTGGGGGGGGAACCATGAATCTGCAATCCTTGCTAAAAAGGGGGAAAAAAGGGAAGGAAAAAAGATATAGGCTGCTGAAATTATTTAACTAAGAGTATGATGCCAGCTAGTGGAGAAAACTGGCAGCTGCAGGTTCAACATTTTATAAAGTGGAATAAGAGATTACATTTCTAGTTAACCTTGTGTGATAACCTTTATCTTGGTTACGGTGGTGAGGTTGACACTGAATAAAAGGTTAGAATGCATCTATCCAGAGATGGATGTAGTGGAGGTTATTTTAATTGATTTATATGTATTTATAATGGGATATTTAAAAAGCACACATAGGTGACTTAATTTCCTTATAGTCAAATCAAGTCAAGTAGGCTTTTATTGTCATTCCAACCATATACAGTTCAGTACACAGTGAAACGAAACAACGTTCCTCCAGGACCAACGTGCTACATACAGATTTAGATTTTTACATTTTTAAGTTAACCTAAAAAAACGATCAAATTCTATACAAAAAAAAAAAAAAAACCACAATAGACAACAAAGTGCATGTGCAAATGTGCAAACAAAGAGCTACATGACAAACACAACAATGTAACACATTACAGTACTTTTTTTTTTTGTGATGAAGTATGAGTTGAGGTAGTGGGAAGAGCAGCAGTAAACAAAAATATTGTGTGCAAATAGCGGATGAAATAAATATTTTGCAAAACTTGCAAAGAGCAGCACAGGTAGGTAGGTATGAACAAATTAAGAGGGTTGTAGATCAGTGTGATTGTGCATGTGTGTGTTTATCAGTTCAGTCCGGATGTTATTTAGTTCGTCTGAATGATTTGTCTCTGTGTGTGTGTGTGTGTGTGTGTGTGTGTGTGTGTGTGTGTGTGTGTGTGTTTAGTCCAGTCCCTTTGTGTTGAGGAGACGAATGGCTTGTAGGTAAAAACTGTTACACAGTCTGGATGTCAGTGCCCGAATGCTTCGGTACCTTTTTCCAGATGTTTTTTAGTGAACATCACAGTAGGATAACTTATTCTAATAAAATTATCATAAACATAATGATAGCTTTTTGCAAGTTTTATTGAGTTGAAAAATCAGAAAGGTTTAAAAGAAATACACAGATACACTGCTGTATTGAACACATCCACTTGACTTGGCACATTGTGGACACTAGAGTGCTCTGTTGTTATATGAGTGCACTGGAAAGACACAAGAATCACTTAGGTCCAGGTTGTGCTTTTTGCATGAAAGCTGCACAATTTGGATGAAATGTTGCATTGCTATTATATTTTTGGTAAAACTGTAATAAACATTAAAGTATATACATATATAAAAACACATTAACTCTGATATGGCGCATAAAAATACTCACAGCACCCTGAATATGGGTAGCATTGCTGGGTCCGTGGTTTAAGCCTGAGCTTGAGTTTCTGTCTGTCCATTCTCTCTGGGATCCTCCACTTGTGCAACAAAACATGTAGATAGATGGATTAGCTAATAAGTGTGAATGAGTGCATGGTGCTCTGTGATGTACAGGCATCCCATTCAGGCTAAATTCCGGGAAGTCTGTGACCCTGACCAAGATAAATTCGGTATTAAAGAGAAGTTAATGAATGTCAGATTATGAAAATATAGGGTGTTATCATATTAGATATGATTTGGTCATTCCTTGGTACATTTGACACCCCCAGCCCCCACACCTTGCTGTTCAGATTTCAAATTAGTAATATTATTCAGTGCCCAGGTGCATTTGTGTGCTATGTATACACAATCTGATAGAGTAAGTGGTGATATGCATTTGGTTGGGTTGCAATTTGGTAAACAAACACAAAGAAAATAAAGGGTACATTTGTATCATTAACTTCAGTGTATGACATTTGTTTCTATTGTCGATTCAATGTAGAAAAATGTTCAAATTGCAAACCAATTCAGTGGAATTGACTTTGATCCGGTTAGCTACTATTATTTCAAGCATGCATTTAATAGTAAACTTCAAGCAAGCATTTAACTCCTTCATTAGACCAAAAAGACCCCCTGGGCAACCATGTTTGAATGGGACAGTCAATTAGCAAATTCTACAAGTCCACTTCTGTGTACAGGTACTGTAGTTTTCACACCTGATACAAACTGTTCCTGGGTACACATGCACCATATTAAAGTCTACATTTTCAAATGGACCCAGGTGTGGTTTGTTTATCCATGCACAGGTTTGGTATACATTTATCACATTATTCTACCAAGCTGGACTTTGCAGTCAAGTGCACTTAGATTTGAGCCTGGGGTTCAACACAATGAAAAACACAGTTCCATTATTATTTTACAAATGCACCATAATTACTATTGTTTTTGCTATTGTTCTTTGTGTTGCTCCCATTGAAGGTTGCCACAGAGAATAATCCAGACCCCACATTTGATATCGCCAAAGGTTTTACACCGGATGCCAATCCTGACACAACTCTTCCATTTTTATCTGTGCTACGGACCGGAACTAAGAGTACACTGCAACTTCAGTGGCTGAGTGTGGGGCAGTGGCTGGGATGCAACCCCAGGCTATCCACATGGCAGACTGTGAGTTCATATTTGGTTTAACACACTATTTTAGCCTATGGCTGGGTATGATTTGGGGTTGTTTCCAACAAAATTATGTAACCATACACTTTTCAACTGTCATACACTTGTCAAATGCTTGTACAAGACCTAACCAATTGCATGAGTCATTAAAAAAAACATGATGTACAACGACTGTAAAGAGTTTAGACACAGTGGTTAGCTAGTCGGATTTCATTATTGTTACTAATAACATTATACCATTTTCTAGTAAACACTGAATTAGAAAAAGTAACTTGTTTTTTATAGGCCTTTAAAAATATGGCACTGCTATTTTGCCTTCATATGGTGACTATCAACTTGATATCAAACCACCAAAAAGTAAATACTGGGATACATTTTTGTGTACCTCCAAAATATCTTCACACATCCTTTTTTTGCCATATCGTTGAGTTTCTGTGGTGAAACTCAAACTGAGTGTGGGACCAATATAGAGGTCAGTCCAGGCCACATGTCTGGCAGCAGGAAGGCAGTGAATGCATGTCAGGCATCTCCACATGGGTTCCAACCACGAGCTTCTCCTTGAAGCCCGCTGTATAAGGTTACTGTGAAAAAACTGCGGCAAGCACATTGAACTTCACAGCAGAGAACCGCCACTTTTCACACATCACGTGATTAAGATGAGCGTTGCTTTACTACTTGCTGTTCATTTCCATTATTTGTTCCACGGTCCAGTATGTGTGATTTATGGACTGATGTCCAGGGAGCGACAGTGCAGTGGATTTGATAGGCTACTGGTTTATACGCATGAGGCAATTTCATGTCTAATATGATTCAGCATGGAAAATGTTAGTATCTTATAAGTATTTTTTTTTTACTTAAAAAAAATTATGTGTATCAGTATAACCTGCTGATGTGGAATGAAAGGTTTTACGTGTGCGCTTAGACACCTTGGAGTTTGCATGTTCTCCCAGTGCTTGGTGGGTTTCCTCAGGGTTTCCTCCCACAGTCCAAAGATCATTCAAATAGGAGGCCCTACCACGGTTGTAAAAATTAAATTAATGTGTGGCAGATTAAGATTTAGAGTGTTATCATATGAGATAAGACTGCTTCATTCCTTGGTACTATACATTTGTCACCCCCCATCCTCCACACCCGTTCAGATTTCACTAGTAATCTTGTTCTGTACCCAGGTACATTAGCATATATACACCCTCTGATAGAGTAAGTGGTGATATGCAGTTTGTTAGGTTGCAATTTGGCAATAAACACAAAGAAAATAAAGAGTACACTTGTATCATTAACTACAGTGTGCGACATTTGTTTATATTGTCGCTTTTATTTTTATTTCTCACTCACTCACTTATCGTCTATACTGCTTTAACCTGTATACAGGGTCGTGGGAGGCCTGGAATCTTATTCCAGGAGAGTTAGAGCATGAGGTGGGATACACCCTGGATGGGGAGGGGGGGGGGGGGGATGGGGTGGCGCCAATCCATCGCAGGGTACACACACTTACACTCACATGCTCATTCATACCCTACGGGCAATTTGGGAATGCCAATTAGCCTAATCTGCATGCTTTCATACTGTGGGAGGAAACCAGAGAACCAGGAGGAAACCCACAAAGCACGGGGGAGAACATGCAAACCTCCATGCATACAAACCCCGGGGTGGAAATCGAACCTGGAACGTGGAGGTGTAAGGCGACAGTGCTAATTTCTGTTTTTATTTTCGCTTCTATTAGATTGTAGTGCCTATCACAAGCCTCACTACTACTACCTGCCTATTATTATTTCAAGCGAGGATCTCATGCATGAATTTAATAATTAACTACAAACAAGCATTTGAATTCCTTCATTGGACCAAAGAGATAGTGGGATAGTTAACTAGTTATGACAGCACATTCTAAATAGAAGTAATTAGGGAATAAATACAATGATAACCAATAGGTGGACTACAGGGATTCCTTAGATGGATGGATAAATGTATATATATATATATATATAAGGATATAGCAGCAATCACTACTGTTCAGAGACCTTTGAGAAGTAAGATGAAAAAAAGAGAAAGATGCAGAAAGTGATGCGTATAGGTTAAGAGCCGATGCTGCTGCTGCTGCTGCTGATCGCTGAGTGGCGTGTTCACCCGGAGGCGCGCAGTGCTGTGTGTTGTGCGCGGACCGCGTGGAATGCATTGCGCTCTCCTCACTCGTGCGCTTCAACGCTTTGGCCACGCCGCCTGTCCAAGTAAGGGATCCGTAACGTCTGGCCCCGCCGTCTCATTGAGGCTCAATCTGGCCAGTACATCAACTAGTTCCCAGAAGCCTCCGCGAATCCGTCGCAGGTTATCCGGTTATCAGGTTGGGTTTGAATGAGCGCGCGCTAGACGGAGCTGCGCGCGGACACGAACAGTTCAGTTCAGCACGGGACGCGTCGAAATACCAGTTTCAGCCCATTTCAAATTGATTTTATTATTATTATTATTCGTTATTTCAGTCATTCTGCTCCTGTATCCGCATGGTGACTGCTGATATATAGAAACAGAGAGAGAGTCATGAAGGCTTCAGGAGCCACAAACCAGCCCAAGTGCGCTGCGAAAATGGAGAGCGACTCGGGCTGCGGCGTGCAGCGGCATTACCTCAGAACCGCCAGCGCTGCGATCCCGTTCGCGCTCTCCGTCGCGTCTGTCGCGTTCTGCATCATCCTGGGCATTGAAACCAGCGACATCAAGAACAGAATGCTCGATTTCGAGGGCAGCGCCGGGGAGCGCGTTTTACACCCGTTTGCAGAGGTTTCCATGGACGAGTTCAACTCAATGGTACAAGAGAGAGTGGACGAGGTCCTGTCACAGGTAACGCGCAGATCACGTGCAATTTTCATTTATTCATTGTTTGTCGCAAATAATAACAATAATAATAATAATAATAATAATAATAATAATAATAATAATAAACCATAATAAATTGGTTACAATTGTTGCTTTTGGCTTGTTTAGCGCTCCTATGAACATTTTGCACGCATACGGACTGCACGTCAAGTCTCACCTGAATGCAACTGCCCACAAGGTAACGCGCACTCACAACCTCACACCTCTCTATACAATTCAGTGATGTAAGTAGCACATTTTGTAGATTGCACACATCCTGTTTTTTTTCTTTCCCCCCCAATCAGCTGCTGTGTAGTACTGTAACTCTATGAGAGCGCACGGCTCACTAGTGCGCACTGCTGATCCCGAAACTTCCAGTTAAGATCACCGAGTTGGAAATCGGATCTGCGTGGTGCTTTCGGCATAGCTATTCAATATCCGCGAAGCTTTTGGCAAATGAGGCGCGTTAATGTGCCACGTGGGGCGCTGATTGACATTTAACTCGGCAGGGCTTCCTGTGCCGAACATCCTCTACAAACAAAACAGCTGACTAGCATTTGGATAAGATCAGAAAAGATTTCTTTGCAGTGGGAGTGTGTGAGGGACGCATGCGAGGGTGTGAGGGATGCTGTATGAAATCGCACTTTTATAACATCAGACAAGTGTGTGTTGAAAGATGCCGACAGGTGGATGCTCTGAAGAACCGCCTTTACCATCCTTCTATAAATACCTTTAAGGAGACTATCTAAAAGTTTTGTAAAGGGTGTGTGTGTGTGTGTGTGTGTGTATCAGAGTCTGTTATCATCTTACATTCTTGCCTAACACTTTCCCAAATGTGCATTTTGCAGTGGATGTGGAACACATTTTAAATTGATATCTCATCATGTTGTAGATTTATGGCGGCATGGTGGCTTAGTTGCATCTCCAGGGTCCAGGTTAAATCCCTGCCTTGGGTCTGTGTGCATGGAGTTTGCATGTTCTCTCCATGCTCGGTGGGTTTCCTCCAGGTGCTCAAATATTCTCCCACAGTCCAAAGATTGGGTTAATTAGCGTTCCTAGATTGCCCGTAGTGTATGAATGTTGACCGGAGGTCCTACCATGGTTGTATGCATGTTTAGCGGTCTGTCTAGGGTGTACTCCACCTCATGCCCAAAGTCTTTCGGGATATGCTCCAGGCCGCCCATAGAATATGAATGTATATTATAGATTTGCACAGTTCATGGTCTATTCTGTGGGTTCGTTGCTGGAAAGCTGAAGTGACCACAGACAGTCTCTGAAAACAAATGACTCGCTCAGTGCTTGCTGCTCATTTCTACCAGCAGATGGAAACACACATTCCTAGAAATAAGTTGAGGAATTTTAAATACATCTGATAGGAAGATGCATAATGAAAGATGACTAGGATTCCCATATCTTGTGTCTAAATAACAACTGTGTAAGAGGGAGGTATACTTTATTATGTTATAAAAATGTAAGTTAAAATCAGTTTAAAATCACCAGTTATGGCAGTTATGGTTTGATTAGCCTGTCTGGAGTAGACATGGAAGAATGTAAAAGAAGCTTATGTTGAGATCACAGTTTTGCACGCCCTAGTTAAACATAGTGAGGTGAATATGTATAAATCTGTGGTGCAGTCTGTTATGCATTAATCTATTTGGTCAAAACTAGGTCTTAATGTACGAGCATGGATACAAATCTAAAAGATGATTTGGTAGTCTGTGTTCTAAATTTTTGTGCGTAATTTGTCATTCTTTTTGCCAGGTGTCTGTTAAATGCAGAACAAATCATTTCACACCAGATGAACCATGCCAGCACCAAACTAACTTTCCCAACGCCCTGCCAATGGAATTTAGTGGCGAGATATGTTTTACAAGGCTTTCTGCTCTTTATATTGTGCACACATACACACATCCGGCCCAAGAACTTTAATTCCCTCGTCTTTTTGGTGGTTGACTCACTAACATAGAACAGTGCTGGGGTGAATCACAGTCTGTAGCTGATTCATAGCTTTTCTAGTATGGATTATCAGATCATCTTTTTATAACCAAAGCTGATTGAGCAGAAATTGCTCAGGTGAAGTAAGAAGGAAAATCAGGCCAAGAGAGATGAAACAGGATTGTGTGCATTGTGTGTGTGTGTGTGTGTGTGTGTGTGTGTGTAAGAGAGAGAGAGAGAGAGTGTAAGAGAAAAATATGCAAGGTGCACGCCACCAAGGGCATCATTTAGTTCTTTGTGCTTTTTTACTGCAAGAGCACACAATTTGCTTCAAAATCTATTATTCCTCCAGCAATGTGTCTGTCTTTGTCATCAATTTATATAAGCTTAGAAGAATAATGTGTCAAAATCTGACCGTATTTGTTTTAGGATTTACACAGTGTTTTTTTTTTTTTTTTGGTTTCTGTTTGTTTATCTCATTTTTCACAATCACTGTGGTCAGCGTTCCAAATAATTGCCTGTTGTTTAATAGGAGCTTTAAAAAAAACTGCGGTGCCCTTCGACTGAAATGTCACTTTTTCTTTCTTTGACCATCTCTATTTCTCTGACCAACTATGCCATTTCTCTCTCTGTATCGATGTCTCTCGCTCAGTAACGCTTCAAAAAAAACCTTGGCAGGTCAGATATGCTGGGGACATATTATAATAGAATTTCCCACTGTTTATGTGGTTTTTCCTGAAAGTGGGTGTTGGTTTTGATAGTCAGGAATGTCTACTGGCAACACAAGATTCCTCATATTACTAATTTCTTAAGTATTGTCTTAATTCTATCCAACCTTCATTGCCATCATTTGTCTTAGTTCATTTTCTCCTATTATACACAAAACAGTGAGAGTTCAGAAAGTACCCAAAAGACAGCCACTGTCCATGGTTTATTTTGAAACTACTGAATGCAAACTGAAACTTAAGAAGAGGATAAATAATTTCAAGTCTGAATTATATGCATTGCAGTATTGTCTAAAAAAAAATCTGTGGCTCAGCTGCCTGACCTTGTCAGTCTAACTTTTGTAATTCTTCAGCCTGTTCAAAACAATTAAGCAGGTAATTAATAACAAGCATGCAGACGTGAGCGTGCTGTTTGTGTTTTCTTGTAGTAAGGTTGTACAAAAATGACCGGCTGCCAGGTAAACCAATATAGACGTTTAGCTAGAGACAGGAGCCAGCTGGTGCCAGTTAGATGCCATCCAGCAGTAGTAGAGCACAAGAAGAAGGCTCTATATACATACAAACATGTCAATGAAAAAGTGATGAGATGGAGAGTGGGATGGATGTCAATTATAGTATAGAAGGTTATGATCAAATAAACCTTGCAGTGAATTGGAGGATTATAAAGTGCATTGGAGTGGCAAACCAATTGTATATTTTATTATTTATTATTTATATAAAATAATGTATCTACTGAACATCATCAGTCTTATCTCCTGAACAAGCTTAGCAAATGTGAAACAATATGCATGTTTTGTAACTTCAGTAAAATACAGAAAAGGAGTAAAAAGTAAGCACTCCATTTACTACGTACGTACTGTACACTGCCTGACCACAAGAGAAAAAAAAAACACACACACACACACACTAAAATATGCTCATCCTCAAGCTCTCAGAACTCTCCTTCCACAATTGTAGCCTTAGAACATGCCTGTGCCATCAGGGAATAAAAACTCCATAGATGTGATAACCTGGTCATTCAGTACATCATGGTAGTCAGCTGACTTCATTTTATTGCCACATGATGCTGCTGAGCATAGACCTGAGTAACTGAAGCAACCCCAGATCATAACACTGCCTCCAGTAGCTTGGACAGTGTCTAAAATGCATGATAGGTGAATCGTATCACAATTCCAATATACAGTACATACATGCAAAAAGTTGCTTGATGCAGGCCCAATCTAACCCATTTGACAATTCGACAATGGTGACATTTTTTTGGCCAGGAAAAATTGCTGCCTTTTTAGGAATTGTAGAACAAAAAACACACTTCATTATGAGAGATCAGCCTGATGATTTATGTATTAAAAAACTGAACGAGGAATAGAGGTAGGGAAAAGAAACCCTTTTAAATCAAAGAGGCTGTTTGTCGCCGTTGTTGTTTGACTCTTGGCTGCATTCCCTGGATAGTAGACAGGAATCTGAGGGTAGGAGGGAGAGACCTCACCCCTGCCTCTTACCACAGACGATGCTTCCAGGCACATGCAGCAGTTCATAGAGCCACAACACATGTGGTTATACCCCAATTCACTGAAAGAATGGCTCCACAGTTTTAAATGTCACTGCGCTGCTGAAAGGTTGCCGTTTAAATTTGCAGTCAAAATATTGTATGATTGTAATATTCTTTATATCATCTGCCTTCTTAATAGACATTTTTAATAATAAAGTCCAAGCCTCTAAAACTGGCAACTACAACAGATAGAAAACCGCAGTTTGAATTGTGACATTGTGAATTGTTTTGTCAGATTACCGTTGAACGTTAAAGTGTGCCGATGGAAAGGGGGTGGAGAGTAACCCATAACTGTCATCATCACTCTCCAGTTTGGCTGACAAGGTTAAGCAAGCATCTGGAAAGCTGGCTAAAGTCATAATTGTATTAGAATATGACACACGGAGTTGTGTACCGTTAGCTTTGTATCTCTGTCTGTGTGGCCCCTCATCTATGACTCAATTGCTTCTTCAACCACATCACCATGACCACTATGTGATCCGTAAAAAAAGACCCCACTGTCTTCAACCAGACAAAACACTTTATTTCATCCTAGCCCCCACCGTTTTTACTCCGAAAGGAGTTTCCTGCATTGCTCATTCCCACAAGAGGTCATTCTCTCCCAGTCTGGCCATGTCCACAAGGTGAGTGCTGTGTTCTGGGTCTTCACCAAAGGAAGACCCCTAACCTCATAGGGCACATCTGTGGGAAACTCTGGATACTGAGCTATTATATTCTTCTCACTTCTAATATGGGGCCTTCTAATAAGACAACCCAAAATAAGCAGTCTACAAGGAGTCTAAGTCTTAAAGACTTAAAGGTCCCTGTGATCTATGTGATCTTATTTTTTGGCCGAGTGCCAGCATATTGAACTCAAGAGAACGATTCATTTCGGAATAACATCACTTTCCTTTCATGTTAGAATGTTGGACAGTTTGTGTGGGGTTTCATTCTTCCATAACACCACATGGCTGTTTTTGAGGCTGTGAATTCCCTTAAATCACCTTTGCTGTAGTACAGGAGCATAATAGATAATGAGCTTGAATCATGCCCCCAAAATATGTTATACTGTACTAGTTCTAAAATAAAAGCTCGCTTGCATACATTATAGCTTAATACATGCAACAAACAATGCATTTAGGCATGTAGACATGGCCCAACCTTGTCATAGTTGCTGAAGCTCAAACTGAGCATCAAAACAGGGAAAAAGGTGATTTACTGTAACTGAACTGGTCTGACAATTTCCAAAACTGCTGATCTACTGGTGTTGTCACACATAACCATCTCTAGGGTTTATAGAAACTGATTTAAAAAAAGGAGAAAATATCCAGTGCGCATCAGTTAACTGAGCAAAAATGCCTTGTCAATGTAAGAGGTCAAAAGAGAATGGCCAGACTGGTTCAAGCTTATAAAATGGCAACTCAAATAACATCTTGTTCCAACCAATGGACAGTATACCGAAGCACATCTTTGAATGCTCAGGTCGAAATGGGCTTAAGGCAAATGGGCTACAGTAGCAGAAGACCACCCCGGGTGCCACTACTGTCAGCTGAAAACAGAAAACTGAGGCTACAGTTTGTAATAAAATTGAAAGTAAAAGAAGATTGTACAAATGTTGCCTGACTCAGTTTCTGCTGTGACATTTAAATGGTAGGGTCAGAATTTGGTGTAAACTGCATGAAAGCATGGATCCATTCTGCTTTTTTGTTATCAATACAGTAGTTGAGGCTACTGGTTGTGGTGGAATGGAGTGGGGGATATTTGGCACTTGGCACACTTTGGGTCCCTTAGTACTTGTTGGAGCCATAAAGTACATTTTTAATAAATCTCCATAATATTTAACTTCATTATTACATAGATGTAAATGTAACCTTTTTTGTGACATATCTGTGACATATTTGTGACTGATTGTAAATATATCTGTGACATATTTGTGACTGATTGTAAATATATCTGTGACATATTTGTGACTATTGGCTTACGTAAAGGTCATAGGTCAATTTCATATGTTTACGGTAGCAACCGCTTAGTGTTTGATTTATTAGAAGAAGGAAGGACTCGGTGTTAGA